>JANRGW010024966.1:0-107813 GCA_024733675.1 Psilopsiagon aymara | reverse complement strand
ACTGGAATGGGTTGCCCAGGGAAGTTGTGAATGCTCCATCCCTGGTGGTGTTCAAGACCAGGTTGGACACAGCCTTGAGTGGCTTGGTTTAATGGGAGGTGCCCCTGCTCGTGGCAGGGGGCTTGGAACTGGATGATCTTAAGGTACTTTCCAACCCGAACTGTTCTGTGATTCTATGAATGGCAATGGAGGAACAGTGAGACTTCACTAAAGGTGGCAGTTTGGTTCAGTTCCTAGCCTTTTAAAAATCAATTTTGCACATCAGCATTTTGTGAGCTAAAATGTGATGTGTGGGTGAGGAACCCTCACTGGGATCACAAACTTGTAGCTGTGAAGAGGAGTTATTTTCCGTAAGGCATCTATTTCAGTGTAGGTTTTGTAACAACATTAGGTACCCACTTTTCCAAGAGCTGTTTTTACAGTTCTTGGCTCTAAGGTCCTTGTTTTTTGCTTCAAAATGTCCTGGACTGAGCAAGGCTCCAGTGTATTTGTTTTGTAACATATTGCTTGGATAATGTGACCAAGGTGGTTGGCTGGGGCTTTTTTCCCAGTTTGCCCTGGAAATAAAAGAGATTGTTTGACACGTTTTAATTAGAGAAACACTGATCTATGAAGGAAATTCTTGTACTAAGACACTATGATGTGGGTAGTGCTATATTGCGATGTTATTAGCAAGAGACACTGAGCCATGAATTTACACCTCACTATCCTGTTTTGCAAGACAGAGAAAGGATTCTTATGAAAACACTCTTGGAGAGATACAGCCCAGTCAAACACCGATAAAGTAATTGTTCCATCATGCTCTGAAATGATCTGAGCGACAGGAAAGTATTGTTGTTTATGTTAGAGAAGTTTCCTGGTTTTATAATCCAGGACAGCTCAGTGGTAGAGAAAAATGATTGTTCTTTAAAAAATAATAAGGGTAGAACATTTTTTACTTAAGAAGATGCTATCAGTAGCATCGTCTTCAGTAGCCTTTGAACTATTTTCATTGATTCAGGATGAAACCAGCCCAAATTGCCCTTCTGATCTCTGAGGGTATCTGCCACCATGCGTTTGATCACAGTGATGTCTGTGTATACTTTCTTGGTCCATGCATGTTTGAGATAAGGCACTCTGAGTTATTTTGATTTTGAAAAGGAAATAGACAAAGGTTTTTACATCTGAATTTAAGCAAATACGGAATGGTACAGAAAATTGTCTTTATGCCAGACTGATCTACCTTTTCAGTTCACTTTGTTCCATTCTAGTGACACTAGAGACTCTAGCTTGCACTGAAAAGAGAAGGACAGAAGTGACCTTCTTGACATGATTTCCTGTCCTGCCTTTAAGCCTTACCCTTTTTATTTCTGTTGGAAGCATTAATTTAAATAGTCCTCAGGACAGATTCATCAGAGTGGGGTAAATGGTTTGAGGCTGATGGACTGCTGTGTAACTCATGGTGGGGTATTTTTATCAAGGTTAAGGCCCTGTTCCTGAAGTACAGTTTTCTTCATGATAAAACACAATGTGAAGAAGAGGTTGCACTTCAGAGGATATATAGCTTGCTGCAGAATGTTAGTTTTTCACCTCAGTATTTCTAGACTGCCTGCTAATGTCCCTCATGTATTTGTTAGAGAGTGGATGGATCAGCATGGAAGAAAACCAGAATAAGATTTACACCCGGAGATGTGAAAATACAATACTGAGGTAGCGAAAGGAATTCTTATCATGTATGGAATAGAAAAACTCTGAAGATACAGCATCTGTGCTTGCTTTCTGCAAATATTTTTCTTCTTCCGCTGACATTTCCATTCAGAAACTGCATTTCTGTGTAAAGGCCTTGTAATTTTTCCCTTTTTGAAGTGAAATGGTATGTACTGTAAATGGACATCTTAAACAGTAATGGCTTGATCTGGACTCCTTGCTGGTGGCTAGCGAACCCCGAATACACACTGAGCTAAGCAATGGGAAAAAAAAAGAGAATCGCATCATTTCCTTGAATTGAGCAGCAAACTTTGATGGAAGGGTGTCTGTACGTTTGTTTCCCAAGAACATTTGAGTGTTTGACCTGAATACGAAAAGCAGTTCTGGTGGGGGGTGTGGGGGGTGGGTGGCTTATTCCAATGTTTGAATTCTTACCAGAAGCAGAGTTTGATACACATCTTTCTAGTTCATTGCATGTTCTGTCAAGTAAGAAAACACACCAAAGAAGTGACTGTTTCTCTTTGGTTATTCATCCTCCTAAGACTCATTTATTTGAAAAGACAAAAATGGCCAAGTACTGGCAGCATTTGTAGGCATCCTGGCATTTCTAATCTGGATTTGCAGCAAGATTGTAGGTAAGAAAAAGTCAGATATTAGGGCCAAAATTGCTTAGATTTTCAAATCTACAGGATTAAATGCATGTATACATACTGGTATATACTCATGAGCATACAGAGATCCCTGAAGAGCAGACTTGCATCTGACTTGCAATTTGACTTATAGGTAGGAAACAGGAGTTCAGCTGAAACAGACAACCGAGGTTATATTAACTTAATAAAAAATGTAGGGTGTAACTCAAAATCCAACATCTTTAACAGAAGTCAAATGATTTTCTCATTTGTCTGGCCAGCTTCTCTCAAGCTCATTACTCTTTCTTGATTAAATCTTTTCTAATGATTTCTGCCTGGATGAGAAGTGGAGAAGGGTAGTCACAAATCACTCCTTAGACAGACTCTAACGGCAGTATATATGACTCATTTACTCAGCTGGATGCAAGTCTTTAAGTCATCTTAACTGTAAGGAAAAAGGTATCATCAGGAACAAATAGCCTAAGCACTTAAATTCCAAGAAGGGAAATTTCTACCATGTTATAGCTGGCACTAATAAGAAAATTGGAAAAAATGTTGCAGGTTTATCAGGAATTAATAAAATAGTGAAAAAGGGGAACCAGTCTTAGAATACTAAACATGTAAGTTATCATAGTCCATTTATCTCATAGAATTTATTTATCAGAAGGAGAACAAATAAGCAGCCTCTGCATCTTTGGTGTATTTCTGTAACTGGACTCTATGAACAGTTTGATCTGTGACTTGGACCACTTGGGAATGTGTAATAAGCACCTTTTAGCCTGACTGGAGTGGGCTACGTAGAAAACTATTCTACTCACAACCAACAGCTACACGAACTTTTTGACGCAGTCAGTTCTTTCAGTGAAAGATATAGGTAAATCTTCATTTTATCCAAAGGATACTGTTCTTACTTCAGCAATAGCTGGGAGGGAGAGAAGGGCTACACGCTGCTTAGCTACTCTAGTAAACCTGTGCTTACATAGAACGAAACATGCGCTGGGTGCAGAATAGCATTTTCCTTCAGTTTGCCCTTCCAGATAGATGGGAGGCAAAAATGTTATTTCTTCCATCAGCCACCTGTTATTTTTCTCTTTTATCTACTTCTCCTCAGAAAACTGATGGTAAACGTCATGTTTTCTGACAGAGAAGTGGGCTTGCTCTGAGCAAAGTAACAAACGTGCTTTGCTCACACTTACATAAAATAACGTCTCTTATTCTGTTTGCTTTGTTGCTGGCTCTTATCTGTAATTTGGATCATAAACTAGGACTGTCTTTTTCCAGGAACACTGAATGCTGTAATGGCTGGTAAATTGTGAGGATTATTTTTCTTTTTCCTTTTTTTAACTTCCCCCCCCCCCCTTTGTTCTAAATTTTTTGATGTTTCAAAATAGATTTGGGAACTATTCATATTCTGTAGCAAAATCAGAAACAAAAGTCTTTTATCCTCTTCATTTCTGACTTCCATGTCTGGTTGTTTTAACATGTTGTCATTCCCTTTACTGAAAATTCTGGAGGGCTCTTTTCAGTGCTTTCAGTCAAGGCCTGATCTTATTGCCTTATATATAAAGCTTATTGCCTTATATACTAAGCTTATTGCTGTTAGTACCAACAATTTCTGTCATCTTCTGCTGGTTCTGAATACTGCTGGGATTGTAGCTGTACAATGAGGGATTTGGGTCCTTCACCCAAGTCATAGAAGGGAAAGGCAGGGCCTGGGAGAATGAAGAACCGCCCACTGTAGATTGGCTTTGGGAACATCAAAGAGTCTGGAAGGTGCACAAGTCCATGGGAATTGGCAGATGAAGTGACCAAACCATTATCTGTCATATTTGAGGAGTTGCGGCAGTCTGGTGAAGTTCCCTATGTCTGCTAGGTCATGGAGCGACTCCTCCTGGGAACTATGCTAAGGCACATGGGAAGGAGTAAGGAGGTGATTGGGGTAGTTCTAGGGTGGAGTAGGGCCAGGTGGTTTAACTTCAGTCATGGACATTCACAGGTTGTAAATTCCCTTGTAATTCCTCAATTAAAAGCTTAATAGCGTATTTTCAGTCCTGTTAGGAGAGGAATGAGACTGGCATGTTTTAATTGTTTTCATAGTTACCTTGTCATTGCACAAATTAAAACATTTCATGGAGTCAGCCGTGTCTTGAAAAGAGGTTTCTAGGTAGGAGGTTTATTTCAGTGCTTTGCTATGTTTCAGTAAGTTATTATTCACCCTCACTGCCCCCTCAAAATGTCTTTCTTTCAAACAATATCATTAACATGCTGGATGAAGTCTTTCTGCTATTGTTCTGAACTCCTGTCACCTTTTCCATCTCCTGTGGCAGCATAAACATCCCTTTAGACTATCTACTCTTTTGGAAAATAATCCTGTAAGTTTAAGTGTACATACAGCCACCAATACCATGGGTTTCTGGTTTGGATTCTGGCCTTTAGATATTGTATAAATAGTTGTGATTAATAAAAATAGGTTATAGAGCCACTTCAGGAAACTCCTGTTACTAATCATAGTGCCAGCACAAGGACCAGCAGGTAAACTCAGAGGAACTGTATCACACAAGAAAGCTTTTACTGTTCATTGTTCACTGAGTTTCCACATCCATCCTACCTACCAGCAAGGAGACTGGTTATTACTTTGTATTTATGCAGCCTTGTTTCTTGCTAGCCCCTAATCACTACTGTCATCGTCAGTATTATTTGCATTTATAATGATAATAAATAGCTAGTAAGCACTGTAAATACTGCACAAAAAACTGCTCAAGAGAATACTTTTCACAGATTAGAGCACAGTTTACTATTCTGTCATTAAGTCTCCTGATACCCCCTCAGCTGCTAAAGAGAAGTGAATTTTTGTCTGAGATGTGGTGGTTTTGACTATATTCATCATCTGGTAGGTCCATCAAGGGATTCCTCTCATGCTTATGATCATGGTACCTCAGGTTCTAGAACAGCAAAACATAATTCCTTCTTGGCTGAGGTTCAGGAGGAGTAGTGTGAGACCAGGAAGGCTGGGGTCTCTGGAAGCAGTTTGAGGCAAGTTGCTAATGAAAAGATGCTTTTCTGGTGTCTTATGGCAGAGGAGCCCTGACAAAACCTTTGTTAAGGGGTCTTGTGATTTCTTTTGAATGCCAATGAAATTGTTAATAAGAAGATCAATTGTAAGTGCTGCTCTCAGTTTGGGTTGCCATAGAGACTGCAGACCCGCTGTTAGCACAAGCCAGACTCAGGGAGCAGCCCCTGTGTGCTCGCTGGGGTTGAGCATATTCTGTGGCTTGGAGGGAAGTGTGCATGTCTGAGGCAGGGTAAATCAAGATGTGGATCTCGGGATCAAGGGGTTTCTGCTTCAGATAAATCCTTTTTCTGTTTTTGCTGCACCCCTGCAGACTATGAGAGCAGAGAGTAATTAAGTTGCAGAGATGGCAAGAAGCATCCAAGCAGAGCCTGCCTCAAGTCCGGGATATAAACCAGGACTTGGACAAGGCCATGTTCCCACAGTACTCTGCTGTTTTTAAAACAACAAAGGGGAAAATAACCTTTATTAATGGGAGTCTAGTCATCTTCCTGTGCCCATTGTGTGGTGCTGAGGACTGCAGGGAACTGGGCCCAGTGACTGGGCTTTCTGTGCTCCTGCCTACAAATGGCTTCAGAAACTTCTGGGGCAAAGCATAATTCTTGCAATATTAATTGTTGTTAGAGAACTAGTTTTAATCAATTCAAACCAGCTACTTAGGAGCTTGTGCCCTTGATCTATGTGGGAGAAAAAAAGCTTTCATAGAAACAGGTATCTCATGAGCCCCAGCATCCATCACATGTCAAATTCAAAGCATAAAAAGCAAGAAAGCACCGAGAGGTGGTGATAAAGCAGCAGCTGCCCATCAAAATGTCAGTCCAGCCCAGAAGGAAGTGGGGGGCCAGAACCATCCTGAGCCAAAGAGCAGGGCAGGGAGGTAAGAACCTGACTCAAAGCCAGCAGCATGGCTGCAGGGTCAGGAATTAACTGCTGGAGAAGTCAGGAGACGGCCCTCAGGTGGCAGGAGTTGCCTGACTTAATTGATGCCAATTCACAGCACTTCATGATGTACTTCACAGAGCCATCTGGGCTCATGGAGAGGATGCTTTCAGAAAACTCCCAGCCAAGTATGGATTTCTGTAAATGAGTGTTTACAAATAAGGCACTTACCACCTGGGCTTTACAGATAGCCACAGATTCCTCTTTAACACATAACCTCAGTCTCCCCAGCCAGGCTGAGCATGATCATCTGCTAGATACAGATGTTAAAAGGAAAAAGTGAAATGTAGGCATTGCAGAGGTGGGTGTTTGCAGTACCTGGTGTAAGTAATGGCAAGACTAAGTGAGAAGTGCCTGAGGAGTTAAATAAACTAGAGAGGTATTTATGGGAACGGAATAACCGGCTTGAAAGAATGAAGAGGGGGAACAAGACCTGTGAATGTATTTGATCACTATAAGCAGACACCAGCTGCCTCACACATCCTAGACAAATACGGTATGACTTGTAATTTCATTGTATAAACCCCACCATTTGTAGGAAGAAAAAGCAGAAGGTAGGAGTGGAAGTAACATAGCCTCTTCCCTATCCCAGTCCCAAAATTAATACTGCAAACGCAGCAGTGCCTGTAGACCGTGTAGGAGGTAAATGTCTGTAGTTTATTTCATCTGCTCTGGCTTCACTTGGATAGATAATGCCAAATAAGTGAAAAAGAAAAGTCTGGGGAGTGACTACAGAAGTGACTAAACCCAAAATTGTTCTTAAAGCATTGTGGGAGGTGCACTGTGGTAGTGATGCACTTGAGAAGAATGCTAAGTGCCAAACAGATAACTGGAATTCAGGAGTTTGAAATAGGTTTATTTTACAATTTCCTGAACTAAAAGTACAATTCAAACCGGACATGCAGTAAGGATCTAAATGCACTTAGTGGTCAGATCAAAATTGAGGTTTCAGACTACTCCAGACCAGGCTGCTGCCCATTTATGCAATTCATGAAGGGGCCATAGCTCTGGTCCAGCTTGCATCTTATTCAGACATAAGCAGAGGTGCTGGTTATACAGATGTGTTGTTACGCTTTAGTTTCACTGTAATTGTGTATGAGAATTTTAGTGTTTTCTGGCAGTTAAAACTTGAAGGGGTCCCAGCGGGTTCGGCCATGGCAGCAGGTACCAGCTCTTCTGTACTCTATGGGAGTTTCTAATTTGTCAGACGAGTAAATATCTTCCCTTTTGGGACTTCCCATCAGCCCTGCCATTCGCAGGTGGGTAGCTCCATTCCCTGAAAAGGGAGCTGATGTGCTCTGTGACCTGTGAGCAGATCCTGTGTCCCCTGTGTCTGCAGGGATGTTTCTTAACTAAAATCAGATGGTTTTGGCCAGGCTCCTACTACGCTGGTGGCAGGAGAGTTTGAAGATGTGTATATGCCGTGTGAGCTTTGTGTGTTACTGCCACAGAACAAAGTGAGTTGCTATGGCTCAGACATAGAATGAGGCTGCAGTGTGCCTTTGTATTACTCATTTTGCATGGCAGTTTTCTGGTTTTGGGGTCAGGGTTTCTTTGCTTTTTCTCCTTAGAATGCATCTCTTAGTTCTTACTTTCTCACCTTGGAAAGTACAGAGATTCACAAATTATAGTACACCAAAAGAAACTAGAGTTTAGCTGTTTTGAGCTTCCTGATGAGCATTTCTCGTAGTGCCATTACTGAGGCTGTCATCTGAAAAATGGGTCTATTAAATGAGGAGCTTTGATATGTAGGAAGAAAATTATCTGGTATTTCGATATTTCTTTCCATGTTAAATTATTGTGCTGATGCACATCCAGGGGGGACTGTATTTTTATTGCAGAAAGAACAGTTAGATGTTCATAGTACCAAACATTTGCCTAACAGGAAGATGCTATTAAAAGTTGTTCTACAAAATGTTTTGTTGTTTGTCATTACAAGTTATGGCTAATGTAACAGTTACAGGGGAAAGGCAGGCTGTTAATTCACGAAGTGTGCTCTACACACACATGAACCCAAGTATTAGGAAGAAGCTTTTCCCTGTGAGGGTGCTGAGGTGCTGGCACAGGGTGCCCAGAGAAGCTGTGGCTGCCCCATCCCTGGCAGCGTTCAAGGCCAGGTTGGATGGGACTTGGAGCAACTGCTCCAGTGGAAGGTGTCCCTGCCTGTGGCAGGGGTTGGAACTGGATGAGCTTTAAAGGTTCCTTCAACCCAAACCATTTTGTGACTGCGACAGCAGGGCGGGATGCAGGGCATGGGGGAGTGAGTGATGCACCAAGTTGATGCTGCAAGGGAGTGGGCACTTGGTGCCATGTCAGTGCCAGGACCCCAGCCGGGGTGGGGAGCCTTGCTCCAGCCTGCGTCCGAGACTGCTGTGCTTGCAGGAAACAGGACTAGGGGTGTTTTTCTTGTTTCATGCTTTCTTCCCATTGCCTTAGGCAAAGCCTTCTCCTTGTGTCAGCTTTTTGTGCTGCTGGCACCCAGAGCTTGAGCCCCAGAGCAGAGCTCCAGTTGCAGAAGGCTGCAAGTGCATGGACTTCAGGCTCTTCGGTGCCTGGGTGTGTAGGGCCTGCTCTTTTCGCAGATCTGGTGCGTTGATAGACTAGAAAATAAATACTATTTCAGAAGTTGCTTTGATTCCAGCCAGCACAGATTCAAGGAGAAGTTAATAGAAGTGATGTTTGAAATCGTGGTGCAACTGTTACCCTTCACTGCCCACTGAAATCCTCCTAAGTGGCCACTCTGCTCTTAGGATGGCAGCACACAGCATGAGTGTTTTAATTTGCAGCACAAATGTATCTTGTATCGAGTGTCTGAGGCAGACAATTCAAAGTGTAAACAATAACTGATTTTGATAGAAACAACTTGTACACCGGAGACCCTTCAAACAAGCAGAGAGCAGCTTTCACGCGCGTCTTCCAGCTACGTTGTAGAACAGAATGCAGAAATCCGGACTGGTGACACTCTGGGTGATTCCTGCTCCCCTACATGAAAAAAAAGAGGAAGGTTGCACTGTTTCACTGTTGTGGCTTTTTGACAAAGGCATTGACGTGACTTTTTCGGTGATTATTCATTTTCCTCAATGGGTTTGAGAGGGCAAGTTCCCTGACAGTATTAGGGAAAGAAGGAGCAAGTATGCTGTGGCAGAGATGCATAGGGCATGTAATAAGTATATGCTGGCTCTGCAGCTGTGCTGTAGAATGAAATGCTGTGTTCTCCTCTGCAAAATGTAAGCAGTGCACATTTGTTGCTGCTGGGCAGTCCCTGTTTTTAAGTGGGGGAGGGTCTGTCCTGAAGATATATAAGCAGTGAAAGAAAAAGGACAATACAGGAAATGTAATACAACCATGCTAGTGAGGAGTGGAATCTCGGGGGTTTGTACTGATCTGGCAGCAGTAATGCCCAGGGGCTCTTGGTGAGAAGCACGGTGTGTTCTGTGCTGTGCCACACGCCTGCTGGCTCAGGGCACCGGGAGGATGGGGGAGATGCCTGTGCTGATGCTGGACCTACTGTTGCTGTGTGGACAGTCGGTGTGGCAGTGGGTACACGGGTCTTGCTCCTTTTCCATTCTTTTCATCCAACATCAGAGCCTCCTTGATCGGGCAGGGCAAGTTAAAGCAGCAAAAAACTTTCTACAGCAGACTTTTCTTCAAAGAACCACTGGAGTTAATGGGTGTATCTATTCAAAAGTTTGTACTGATCCGTAGGGGTTCTCTTGTGATATGCATGTGTATGACCAACATGGTTCAAAGGTGAATATTAGAAGGAGGTTTGCCTGTCAGTATTTCCAGAGCACTGACCAACTCTTTCTCACTGTGTGCAGGCTCTTTCACATGAGCATGGTTTAGTCAGTTATTAGTTGCTGGTGTTACCAACATTTTACTCAAACTGTTTTCTTCTCCACACAATGTACATCATCTGCACAGTGATATTCTCTGGGTACCATTTACCCTACCCAGAAGTTCTGACACCTTTAGTTAACTTTTCTTTTTCAGGCTGTGATTGAACACTCTTCCTAAAACTGATGAGTGGTAGAGGTTTCAGCAAGCTGTTTAGAGAGTTCCCAACTTAAACTTCATTTTGCCAAGTGATAATCAGCCGCTATTTCTGATATCCCCTTAGTCTGAAGTTTTAAGAAATTATTTCTAGCATTACTACCAATAATGGATAGTCTGGCTTCTAAGAACTGATTCTGGGAGACCTTTTGCATGCTGTATGTTGGTTTGCTGTTGCTAGCAGGCAATACTGAGCAGCCTTTTAGGCATATAAAAACATAGCACTGAAAGATACCCCTGCACCATGGGGTTGATACGTAAACTTAGAGTGTTCTATTGATCATACATCTGAAATTTTAATACATAACAACAATCTGAATGCACAATACTGAACTCATCAGTTGTGGAACACAGCCTACAGATACTTTTTGCTATAATTGTGCTCTTTGCTGCTGCTGCAGCCAGCCATCTGTGCAGATATTCACAGATGCTAAACCTCAGATCCTAAAGCCTCCCACACAGTCATCAGCAGAGAGTGTGAGAGGCCAGTGTGAGAACTGAGCTTTGCCCTTTTTCCTCTATGAACACATGCCCATACATCCCCCTCCCTTAATTCTCCTTTTGGACATGGTAAAATATGACAGATCAGTGACACACAACTGGCTAAGTGAGAAGACGTGCTCACATTGCATTGACCTGTGCAGAATCTGAATCAAGAATGCCAGAAGGGATCATGCTATAGTCAACATAATAAGAATTTTAAGTTGCCAGAATCCTACTGTGTAAGGCCCAGGTTCCCAAGAAACTCTTTGCTGCTTAACTCGAGACATTCTTCGGAGGGCAAAAGTTTGGTTGTGTTTTATAGTGCATTTTCCTTCAGCATATTATGAGCTGAGCACAAACTAAATTTAAGGCTTTTGCAGTGACAGAGTTGCTCATTGTGCTGCCTTTTCATTTCGTTTGAGCTGTTTTATTCATTATTCCATGTTCTGCAGTAGATATAAACAAATGTTTAGCTTGGAGAATGCGAAGGAACATATGCGGTGCCCAGTGAAGCCTGCTTTTGTACAGTAACAACAGAAAATAACATAAGCAGAGAAAAATTCAGTTGCCTTTGGTGTATAGGTAAATTGGCCTGAAAGGGCTTTGCTGGGAATTGCCTTTAGCAAATTAGCAATTGGTGATGGAAGCTCTTTGGTAAAGATGCACTGAACAGTGCTTAAAAGTGCCTTATGACTCAATAGCTCTGTCATGTGTCAGCACCTGGTGAAGATGCTGATGTCAGTGGTATATTTAGTTTTGTAATCACCCTTGACAAGATGAAATCTGGCCTCTGAATTCCAAGAACATATGGGATTATTGAGAAAGAAAATAGTGTGAACAATAGCTGTCCATGACATACTACACTGAATCATCCAAGCATAATATGGATATAATGATTGTTTTTAAAGGCAAACATGATGTAAAGCAGTGCCAAAATTATCTAATTCATTATTCTGTCATGAACGATTAAATGTTAAAAATACCCTCTATGTTCCACAGAATAGCAACAGAGCATTCTTTCATGTATGCCTTGTGACATGATTCGGAGGGATACGAAGGGAGAAAGGTTTCTTTGTAATAGGTATTAGAGGATGATGAAACACCTTTCTCATCTGAATTCCAGTCTAATTTTTCAGGATATAATTACTCTGGTTATTTTTCATCACCTAAATCCCCTCCTATTTAACTTCCCATCATCACCCCCACCACATATACATAGCAATGCAGCACAGAGGAAGCAGCTGGCAGCCTATTAATAGTAACAGAACTGGCTTTTATCTTGAAAAGGTGTCATCTACAGCACTGTACCCCTGTGATGCTAAGTTTGTGGATGTCTTTGCTCTTTGAGACACACCATTTCTGGATTTACAGTATCATTTTCAGATAAAAGTGAAGTAGTAGTGAAGTTTTAACACTATAGGCATTAATTAAAAAAAAAAATTCAGTTTTTGTAATGCACATCGTTATGCCCATTGCCCTGCTGTAGAATGACAAAGCAGGGCATAAATATGTGATGCAGTGGTTGGGGGGACAGGGTGAAGATTGGGAGCCAGCCATACAGTCCTTTTGTTCTCAGCACTGCAGCCAGCAATAAGTGAAAGAACAAAACCATTGCAGAGCATTAGGATTTAATAATAAATGCTCTGTTTGTCAACTGTAAGTTTTAAAGCACTTTGAACAAAGAGGCAGTATTGTTACTGTCATTTCAGTGGTGGGATAAACACATAGGGAGTTACTTGCTGAAGGTCACTGAGCAGGGTAGCAGCAAAGCAAAACCCCTGGTGTTTCTGACACACCGTTCTTTCTGACCATGCCTGTGCTCCCCAGCATCCAAACCATGGATAGCAGTGATTGATTGATAGCTGCTACAGTTACTTGGTTGTAGGAGAGTGAAACTGCCATGGAAAATTAATTATTGTGTGTGCAACAAATTATCTGTCCCCAACCCCAGTAAATAGAGAAGTTTTGGTGTGAAATCTGAAATATGTTGGGGTTTTGGGTTTGGTTTTTTTTTTAATGTGTATTTTTATACATGTAAAATGTATGTGTCAGTGCATATCTAACTTTTAAGTGTGTGTGTCTATATGGAATTCTAGAATGGTTCAGGTTGGAAGGCACCTTAAAGCTCATTTAGTTCCAACCCCTGGCATAGGCAGGGACAGGGCAGCCACAGCTTCTCAGGGCAACCTGTGCCAGGGCCTCACCACCCTCAGAGGGTAGTAAATAAATATAAATGTATATATAGACTCATACACACACTACTGAGAACTTTACTCTCTATAGCTGAGACATAATCTGTTTGACATGTCCATAAATGTAATTTTTTTTACGTAGGAACTGCCCTTGACCAGGTCACTGAAATAGTTGGGTTAAAAGAAATATCTGCAGCAGCTGCTTCATAAAACAGGCTGCTTTCTTTGAGGGGAGGGAATGACTTCTCAGTATATTCTGTGGGCATAAACTTTAATACAGTTACCTACCTGCACATTACCTAAGTGTACCTGATGCATATGGTAGGACTTCTCATGTTGGTAAAGCTCGGCTTGTTTCATCACCGCCATAGTACTCATAGGGAGCCATAATTGCTATGCTTTTGTTTATAATCCATGTCAAAAGAATAATTAGAACAAATGCAAAGTTCTTTTAGGAAAGTAAGATTTCTTATTTATTTTGAGGTGAAAACCAACAAAAGTAAATTATTTTACTACTTACTGGCAAAGTCATTCTTGCTACATTACCTGTTTTAAAACTCACATCTCATTCAATTAAGATTTCATACCATTGACAAAATGATGCTGTTCTGAAAGAAAAGTACTGCAGTGGCTGCTATATACAAGCCATAAATAACCTGCAAGATTTTCAGGCTTCAAAAGGCTGAGGGCAAGAAGAGATTATTTAAAGATTCATTTGAGCATTTCTTATTCAGTACATTTGCTGCATTCAGTAACGAAAATACATTGAATCAAACAAAAGGAGTGGACTTAGGTGGCAACGGAACACATTTGTGCTTTCGGGCTTTTTTTACTTGTTTATCAAAACCAGAAGAAACACCCTCCCTAACCCAGTATTCCAAACACAGTGTTCCACCTCCTTAACCTCCCGTGCCATAAACAAGATAAACTGCTTCATCACAACATTCACAAGTTAAAGCACGGGATGCAGGTTATCCACAGTGGATCTCAGTAGCTACAGGATAATAAATGCTCCTTCAGTATATAAGTCACATTCAAAAGTAGAAAGACAAAAACATTTTCATGCTCTTCTTTTTCGGTGAACAGCTTTTAAGTATGCTGTACCTGGATGAAAAACAGATTTAGCCCCTTAGGGTGCTGTCATTTGTGTGGTGCAATTGTCATTTGTTGTGGAGTTTCTTTCAAGTGGACCTTGGGTAGTGATGTAGGGGTCCAATATATGTATGAGAACAGAAGGAAATGCAGCCAATGAAAATTGTGTAGAGGAGAATATTGTTTGAAATTAAGAATTTGTTTTAAAAAAGCTTTTATGTCCTGGTTCATTCGCAGACCTGTTTGTGCTATAATACAAAGACTAGAAATGATCAAAGAGGGTTTAAATCTACATCCATGGTCACAGTGTAAAAAACCAAAACCCAACCCCCAAAATAAAGCACACAAACTCCCCACATGCTTCAATATAAAAAAATATGCATAAATATGTTGCCTACACATATGCACACAATACAAACACTGAACTCTGTTATCACAGTACTGTTCTGTTGCAGTCTCCTCCATGCATTCCAAGAGCTCCTTCTTTGTCGTTTCAGGGGGAAAAAATGATCATTCTCAGGCCAAGAACAGCCCCTGTATTTACACAGCTGTGGGCCATCCAATGCAGAAGAGGCAAGGAAAAAGCCATGCATAAAAGCCAAAGTAAAGACATAGCCATTTACATACTCAGCTTTTACTGACCTGCCTTTTAGAGTTTGCTGTCAACAGGTTGAGTTATTGAGCAGCAAGAAACACAACAAGCCTATGTGTTTCATGCATGTGTATGTGATATGCAGTACGTCACATTCTGTTGCAGCTGCATATAATTCAGCATATATCTGGTGAAACTAAGGTAACTGCTGTAGAATGTTTGAAGTTGTAGCCACAGACAGATTTGGGTTGACTGTGAGGTTTCAATTTGCTGACCATACCAACAAGTTTTGGCCAGGAAGAGGAGAAAGCAGAAAACATTGGTCCAAACTGAAACAGGTAATTTTTTCTTTTAGTGTAGGAAGGAAACATGGAGAACACTTGGTCTGATCAGAAATGAAATGCATTGATGTTTTCAAACTTTCAGCTCCATGTCTTCTGGATGAAACACACCCCTAAATTGAGTTCTAATTGATATATGTTTCGTGTTCCTTACAGATCAATTTACTTTCATTTTCTTCTTCACAAATTTACTATCCAATAAACAATTTCCACCCTGCACATTAGTGTGCAAATATCTTTCCTCTTGGAAATCAATAGCAGATGTCTTGCTAGATTCACTGGGACCAGAAATGGTCTGAGCTGGTGAAGATATAAACAATTAATTAAGAAACAAAATCAACACAAAACTTCTTAGGCAAATCTTCAACCTCTTTTTGCTATTTCCTTTCCTTGTACTATTTTGATAGTCCAGTGTATTAGAAAAGCCAATTACCTTGGTGATTCCAGAAAATCAGTCTGTTAGGGAGACAGCTACTGCAAACAGGGAAGAGCTGGGGCTAAGGAGACGCGGCTGCAAAGCCACTCTGCGAAAGGGGGACTCAACTTTGGAATTCCTCTGACTGCCGAGTAAATCCCAGAACAAGACACATATGTAGGGGCTCTGACCACCTCCAGAGCTTACAGCCTGCTTTATCTCAGTCTGGAAAGGCGCATCACTGGTGCTCCAAACACCACTTTTGAGAACCTACAAAACACTGGTCCAAAGAAAAATTACAGTGTTTTTTTTCTCCTTAAAGATACTTCATAGCAGTATTAAAGCAGAAGCTATTAAGTGCTGAGCAGAGTTTAAAAACACAAAAGACTCTGCAGAGACCTATTTAAAAGATGTCTGTAGGTAACAATACATAGACTTACTTGAAGTCCTGCTGTCTTCACAGTATATCATTGTGTTACATTTTTATGGTTGGAATTCAGTGTCTCGATTTGACCAGGAACAGAGGGAAGATAAATTACAGTGCCAGAGTTTGATTCCAAAAGATACAGCACATTTGTGAAGCACACTTAATGGACAGCTATTGATTGCATCCAAAAGCTTCAGGCAAAGCAATACAAATACTTTGCTCTGCGATATGTGAGCAGATACAGATCAGCGATAGAAATGCTGTGGACTGCTCTAGGATACCCTTAGCCACTTCTGCCTTTTATAAGTAGGATGTAAACAGGAATATCTAAAATACCAGTAGGCCACACACAAAGAGATTTACATGTTAGAGATGCTGTTTATGTGCATAGAGACATAATATGTGTATATTAGTTTAGCTAATTCCGTGCCCATGCTGGGAGCTGGGTAGGTGGAACAGCCTTCTCGCTCATGTCCTGGATTCCTTGTAGCATTTAAATTAATCACCACGCTATGTATTTTGAATAAGCTTCCACTTTGATAATTGGATTCTGTAAGGCAATAAATGTAAACAGAGAGTGCACAGCAAGACCAGAATAGCCCCATTACAACATCACAATGAGACGCATTTCATTTTAAAGCATAAAAATCCATCTTTCCAGAGGTATATTGCCTTTCCTCTGTTCTGGGAGCTTGAATGGTGCAGATAGCAGTCAGCCCTTTTTGCATACCTAGTGTTTTCATTGGTGCTGTCAAAACCATCCAGTGTATTTCTGTGCTAGCTATTATTACAGCTATCGCTAATAGCCAAATGGTAGAAGGTGTTACAGTTTTGAAGGCAAGCAGATGAGGGCTGTTTACTCAGCAAAACAATATGGCAGTTTCCAATTTGTTAGGCAGTGATTAAAAAAGCAGTTTTCTACTGGTATCAACAGTGAGGAAAAACTGGTGGAAGCCATGTCAGAGGTCCTGAATGTATGGCTTGATTTTCACTTAGAAGCTGGTGTTACTGTCAGACTGCTGATAGATCAATGCGGTTGCCTGAATTGGTGCTTTTATCCCAGGTGTTCAGCTTTGCGGGGGTCGTGCCTGGCCTGTTCCCAGTCATCTGGAGAACAAAACAATGTTGAAAATAGATGTATGTATTTTGCTAAACCACTCTTATTTGGATGAAATAAAAGCTTAAAAACATCTATTTACATTACAAAGTTGAAAGCATACGCCATAAAGGATTTTCAAACAGGTATTCCCAGCATCTGAAGTGATTGGCAGTGATCACTTAATAATACCTATCACTTCAGAAGTCTGGTTCTTCGTAGAAATAGATGTCTTTAAGGAGAGCTAGAAAAGCATATTCAAGCATTGGCTTATTTAAGAGTTTATTCCTCAAATGTAAAAGTGCTCTATCGAAAAGCCATCATCCTCAGACAAATAGGTTGCCAAAGTGCTGCTTGAATGCATAATGCAAAGTCCATTACAATTGCTGGGAACATAAACCTTTGTTTAATTTTACTGGATATTTTACCAGAGACTAGAATATTGTCCTTTGCTTTCAAAACATACTGTAGCTGCTTAATGCTTAAAACTTAATGCTTGCTGATTCTACCCATCTTCACCATGCATTAGGTTAGGTACTAAAAATACCTGTGTGCTGCCCTGTGCCCTGTTCTTTCTAATAGAATTTAATGTGCAACACTTTCAAGTACAAGAAGTCAAAAGAAAAAGGAAGGAAGGAATACTCACAATGTCCGAGTTGAAGGGTTTCACATTGATATTGCGCGTTGAACTACTGGTAAGGGACCAGACCTTGGTTTTGTGCTTAAAGGCAGCTCTAACCTTCAAGGGAAAAAAGAAACCCAGTGGAAGATTTCTTTTGGAAAGTTGATGTCTGTTTGCACAGGCACAGGTTACAATCCTGAACCATAAAATCTTCAACCACAAATTGACAGAAAATGGTTTTTGAGGGTACAAGTTCTGAAAAGTTTCTGAATTTTCTCATGAGGCTCCTGGAAGAAGGGCAGCAATTCCAACATTTGTCTTTGATGTAAGACATTGGAAAGCTTTCTGAGCTTGGGAAAGACTAGAACAAAGAAACATTTTTTCCTCCTTACCTTTAATGTGCCTGTTTAACTTTAGTTGATTTCAGTAAAGATCAAGAATTCCATAGTCAGCCCTGACTCTCCAGACTGACTGGAGCAAAAGTCATATCAGTGCTTTAAGACTGAGTAGGTTGCAAATACTAATAACATCTCCACAGAGGAGTTGGAGTGCTACCGTTATGTAGGAAGAAACCGCAGGCCATGGGGCAGAGCTACTTAGTAGCATCCAGAAGGAATTGCTGTGGGCGAATCCAAGTTGTATTCCCCAGCAGCGCTCCCATGAGCCGGAAGTGGTGTTTGTAAGAACCTTCTGTTGTAATAGATGCTGCTGAGCGTTTTCTGCTATCTGTCATGGGAGGAGAGGATAACGCAAGCTCCAGGCGCAGCAGAGATTGGTCTCCCCATGCCCTGTTGACATCAGCCTTGCCTTGGCTTTATCCCAGCTCCTCTGAGACAGCCTTAATGCAAAAAGATGCCTTGATCCAGTATGAAAACCTGAACTTCTTGCCAAGAAAAATACCTGGAGTATGTCCTACTCTGTTTGGTTTCCCATTAAGGGCTGCATGAGCATAGTCCAAAAGTATGTTTTGCTGAGAACAGTATTTTCCTTTCTGGAACTGCAGATGTAACAAAGTGTTAGCCAGTCCTGCATCCTTCCTTAGCAACATAGCCTATACCCTGCTCAGCAGTGCTGCTTCTTTTCTTTTTAAACCCTTCTTAAGTAAATTACATGTCAAGCATGGGTCAAAATGCCACAAGTCACAAAGTCACTACTAATGACTTGTATTAAACCCATGTATTAATTGAAAGAAAAAAGAAATCAGTAGCATAGCAGGCAGTAATAATGGAGTCTCTTCTTGCTTTATACTCATGTTACTTTAACACGAAATTAGTTAGAACTATTTGGTTACATACCTCTGAATTCAGAAGACAGTGAAACAGGAACATGAAAAATCCCTGAAAACAGATAAAAGGGAGAAGGGTGAGTCTGCCATACAATAATGCATTTCTTGCAGTATTTTATCAGGCAGCTGTCAAGTAGCTGGAGATGTATAAATATCAAAGAGTGGGCCAAACTGTGCCCTACATTAAACTGGAGACACCTGCAGCATTAGGTTACCATGAGGCTCATCTGGACCTTTTCCTATTAAACAGCACCTCCTAATCATTGGGGTGTCAAGAAGAAATCTGGCTGTAGAGAGCCAGGAATTCTGTTTTCATGACAAGAGAACTTTTCATCTGTGCTTGCAAAAATAAAGGCAGAGGGAATACTCTTTGGGAAACGCCAGATCAACATTTTTCACATTAGAAAAGCAAGGTTTTAGCATTGTGAAAATTTTCACAACTGAATTTTGCCATCCTTGGGCTTTTTCCCCAAGGAAAGTGAAAAGATTCCATACCTTTCCCCTCCCCAAAATTATTTTCTTTTGGGGGAATATTCAGATGAATTTACAGGTTTTATTTTGGATTATAATTGGAACTTTTCTTGTCAGTGCATGGAGAGAACTCTGTTGCACTCTTGTAGCTATAGTGCTGTTTGTTCCTGAGACATAAAAGGATGGTTCCCCTTTGTAGCCATAATTTTGGAAAGAATTACTATTGCCAGCACTGTATGGTCAGCACAGGCTTAAAGACAGAGGAAGGCATATAGGAAAAAGTGCAGTAAACAGAAGCATGTGCAGTCATTACTAAAGATCCACCTGCTGGATCTCAGCAGCAGTTCAACAGCCATAAACTTTTCCACCAGTTACTTACTTGTAGCGAATTGAAAACAGCAAATATATACTGAAATACTAATGCATGGGCATTGACAGCCAAAACCCCAAAGATCCATGAGCTTCCCAAGATCGGTAAGAGAACAGCGACAGCTTTAGCCGTTAGCCTAAAAGAGAAAGCAAAAATAGGAAACATGATGAGACAGTTAAACTTCAGCCCACACAGCAGGGAGTTTATCAATCAGTGCTGTCTTGGCACCAAGGCAGCATGTATCCGACTCTTTCTCCATAAAATTCTTTCAGTGGCAAGTCTCTTAGTTATTCATCCCTCATCCCTCCATCAATGAAAATGGGGAGAACAGAACTTCAGTATCATATGGGATAAATACAGATGGAGAGTCAGTAACTGAGAGTGCAGGGGAAGAGATGGGGAGATGGTCACAGAACTACTGTGGTCATATCCGTAGTTATAGTGAAGTAGTATTTGGTTGATGAGGAGAGTCAAGTCTAAGAGTCAAAAACACAGAGAGCAAGAACCGAGAACAAAGGCAGCATCGCATGGGAAAAAATCCCACCAAATACATCCAAAATACCAAGTACATCCAAAATACACTTGCTCAGCACTACAGCTGAGTCAAGACAACACAGAATTCCTCTTATAGAAAGCGACTTGGGATTTTTAATCACCACAGATAAAAGAAACACGATGTACCGCTGCCAAATACAAATCCTCTAACACCCCAGCATTATTCTGCTTCCACCATGCTTTGTTCAGAGTCAATGCAGAGAAATGTATGCCAAATACTGAAACAGCTTGTGTGTCTTGGAGGTCCCTACTAATACGTTCACTTGGCTTAGCTTGGAGATCTTGGCAGGATTTCAATGAAAGGTGGTATGACAGCTGAAAAGCTGATATAACTGAAAACATAAGAGGGATTTTTGGATTTGCCTTAATGAGTTATGTACAGCATGTGTATTTATAGTGAAAGACAAAAAGAAACTGTAGTAACCAGAGAATGAAATCATCACATGAAGTTCTCTGAGGCAGTTGAATTCCAAGGACAAAATTTTATATAGAGTAAAACAAAGGGAAACACAGAGCAAACAAAGTCATTGCATTTAGACTTCTAAGATCACAGTTAGGTCTTTCCAGTGTATCACTGCCTCCTACATTAACCACCAAGGAACTGCACACTTTCTAAACAGAACTTATTTATTTCCTTCATCAGCAACAGGAATTAAGGGCAGCCAAAGCTCAGAGAACAGGCACAAGCAATATTTTAATCTGTTTCCTGCTTTGGCATAAACACTGCTAATATCTCTCTGCAACCCACTACCACTCAGCCACTTCCAAGGCAGACAGGCACAACTGATAAAATTTAACTCACAAGGATTATTGCTTATCCCACACAACTGTCTTCTCCTTAGTAAGCCCTCAGAGCACCATTTCTGATTCATGCTAATGAAATGCTTTAAAGAATTGTACCTTTGTGCCTGCATATACCCTGTAATGTTCAAGGGTATCATAGTAATAGCCCCACAGAGTTTTTCTAGTGTAATCACAGAAAAACGACAAGACAGCTGGATTACTCTAAGGAAGCTGTTGCCACAGGATGCTATGGCCATCCAAAAAAGATCCTATACATTCTTAGAAGGTAATTCTGTTCTGGACTGTTAAATGTGACAATTCAGATGCAGCTGCTTGTGCAGGAAGCCCCTAATCCTTTTTTTGTGCTGAGAGATAGGAGTATGTGATCAAAGAATCACTCTGCCTGACCTTTACAGTGGGGATACAGGGCTGGATGGACCCCCAGTCCGTCACTTTAATCTGAGATGGCACTCTTCCTGTTCTCAGCCTAATTCATCTGGTTTTTTGATTAAAACATTAAACACCTTCACAGCTTGTTTTCACATCAGTTTGACCCAGTAAAGGCAGTGTGAAACAGAGCAGGGCTACGTGACCACTAATAGAGTTAGTAAGTCATTCCTCACGTTTTCCCAGCACTGGGCAACTCGGAAGCATTCACGACATCTGACCACTCTGTAATCACTCACCCCAAAACCACCATGAATCCCACAGGGTAAAACATTCTTGCTGTCAAGGCACTACTAACCAGACACCCAGTGCAATTTTGCCTGTCAGGGGTGAAGAGAAGTCAAACTTTTGCACACCCAGGCCCCAGATTATCAGTGAAGGCTCCCAAAGGACAAACTTCTTCCTGGGCAGCTGAGTACAATTTTGGTGGTACTAAACAAAAAGCACAAAGAAGGGACTTGTTCCCATTTGAAACATCCTTGAACCAGCAAGGCAGATCTAATCCATACTTACCACAGCATTTACAAACACTTTACTCCTGCTGTAGCCCACAGTATTTAAGCACATACTTACAATTAAATGTGCTTAAAATATTTCAGTGAATTTAGCCTATGGTACTACTATAGCTGAAGATGCCAAGAGGGCAGTGGGGGAACAAGGCTAATGAGGAGCCAAAGTCAGTCCATGATCATTACAGCTGTATTTTTTCAGAAATTAGCACATTCTATTTAGCTGGAAACCTATGCAAGAGAGAAAGTTATTTTGGGGAGATTTATAACCTACTACTGCCTTTTACCCCCTCATCCAGATGAAAAGTGCAGGTTCAGGAGAGAGGTGCAGAGAGCTGCATGACAAGAGAACACTTGTAATTACAACAAACATAAAACAAATGAGAATTCTGTACAACACAACTCTATGAAGAAATCTTCTAATTAAACTTGGAGACATCATCTTTATTTCAGTGACCTGAGCACACACATCATTACAGCCTTGATTAAAAGTCTGTGTGGAAGAACTGCAAAGACTTCAGGTTTAAAAGGAAATCTGGGACAGGGAAGAATCTGGTATCTTTTATACATATATATATATATTCCTGTATTGATTCTTATCTTTATGTCCTTGTCATGAATATTTCTGCACAATTCAGTGTAATTCTGCAAAGGATTTGTTCAGCCAGAAAACAAGGAATACCTTAAAGCTGGAGCTCTCCTATTTAATGAAAAATGTATTTTAAAAGATACAATTTAAAACCAACTAAAATAAGTTTAATTTCTGTTTTTTCCTCCGTTAAGGATAAAGCTCATCACCTCAGCTCTAACACAAGTTGTGCTCCAGTGGGAGCTGCCAGCAGACCGCTTCTTGCAATCACCTTTGTAACAAAAACCTGTGCAATACTACAGAGCCCTCAGGCCTTCAGGAAACTGCATCTGTGCAAGACTTGGGACAGACGGGGGGGAGGATACACCAATACCTGGAAGATGGATTTAGGTACCTTCAGGTTCCATGAGGGTTTAAATGTCCTCTCTAACCCAATACAGCAGGTGATTAGTATGCCCAACACAGCTACGCTTGCAAAACTGGCTTCATTACAGACCACCCTTTTTTCTTTATCTCTTTTGTACTCACACTCTCTATTTGTAGTGAATTTGCAGTTTGAATATAATTTTCCCCAGCTGGTTTGTTGCCAAAAATAAGTTTTCATTATTTCTTTTTGAGTCAGAGCATAAAAAGCTTCATCTGTAATTTGTAGCTGGGGGCAGAATTGTGTGAGTTACTCAATTTCAGTGTTTTGAAAATCATTCTTGCAGTTTGGATTTTCAAGAGCTTTTAACATAATAAATACTTTATATATTTTTTTAAAACTCATATATTAATAAAGACTATTAAGCACAGGGTTCAGCACATGTGCAGCACAAATACATAGCTAACAATGAAAACAAAATACAGACGTGGGCTTTTTCATGCAAATGCACTAATGTTTCATGCACATCCCTTTAGAAGAGCAGCCATATGAGGGTGAAGTTCACTTACGACTTTCTAAGGGGCAGCTCTGCATATGTATCACTTAAATCTCATTAAGCCTTTTTTTCTTGAAGTCTTTTTTCTTGCTTAATTATTGCACAGCTACCTATGGTTGCATGCTCTGGATTTCATCCTGTGTATGAAATTACTAGTCCAATGCGTTTATGAGCTTTACTTAGAAAGCAAAGGACTCAGCCCTAGTGCTCCTGGTGCTCTGTTTTTCCCTTCTCCTGCCCCCTCCCCCCCTTCCCATCCTTATTTCATTTCATCTTTGAACTTTAAAAAAGAAAAATACTCCGTGTAAAACACTGCGTCAGAGCACCATTAAGGTGGCAAGGTTAAAAATCTCAGCAGTGCAGAAGTCACTGTTCCACTCAGCACATTAATTCTGATCTGCTGCACATACTTTATTTTTTTTTAATCCCCATTTTTCTTTGCTACATGAATATTTTAGTAGATTAGTTCTAGTGCACCAAGATACAAAGCACAATGAAGTACATGTTGGTTTTGGAGAAGGAATACTGCATATGACTTGAACTGTTCAACCTTAGAAGTCACTGCTGTCTCTGACTTCGTGGCACTGCTGATATGAATAGCAACACACTGTGGCAGGGGCAGGTCTTACCCTGCAGATATTGAGGTCCAGCCCCACCAGGACTTCATAAACCTTGCTGAAATCTGTCCTTAGACCCTAATGTGGCAGAAAACAGAACAGCCACTGCCTTATAAAGGACCCTCTACATTTCTCCTTCTTGTGCTTTGGTTGTTGAAACTGGAAGCAACCTAACAGCCTGCTTCTCACATACACTTTGAAAAGCTCAGACATTGTTACTCTCCTGCAGTCTGATGGCATTCAGTTGGTGAGCTTTCTATCTCTCTGCATCTACACACACTGAATGACCAGCCCTGGAATTAATTAGGAATAAAGCAGAACCAGGACAAAGATTTCTTTCTTCTTTCTAGCCTTTCCTTTTGCCAATGCATTTTATTTTAAAGTATTATTACTCAGACAACTTCTGGAAAATGTGAAAATATCTTGAGTCTGATTAAACCTTTATATCCAGAATACATATGGAACAGCCTTTGGGATATTACTAGCTGTACATGGACTATTTAGCAAGTCACTCTACAGTTAGGGTTGTTTCTCACTGGCCCAACACCAACAATCTCCTCAGGTGGGCTGCAGAGACTTCTGAAGCTCACCAAGAACCACTGTTTGCCATGACTTTTGACTTCTTTCAGCTTAGTATGGTTGTGTATTCCTAAAAGCAGCCAGGCAGGGATGAGCACTGCACACCCAGACAGGCAGAGGCTGCCCTGCACACTGCTGGCCATTACAGGTTCATACATAGCCCCACTCATCTGAGCACTCCCTGTGTGAATCCCACCGTTGGGAGCAGGGAAGAGTCCTTTGAGAGCCCTTAGAAATTTTTCTGATACGCTTGTAAGAATAGCAATGATGTTATTCATTAATTGCTAACCCAGCTCTCCATGTAACATGCACTCACCTTTTGAATCTCCTGGTGAAAAAGGGCATTTCTCTTCCCATTGCCTATTCTTACAGTTTCATTCTAATTCTAGAGAAGCAACCCTTGCTCACCAGAGTCGTCCACTGCTAGTTTCTTCAGTTGGCTTTGGCTGGTTGCTTTTGTTCTCTATTCATTTCTGCGCGGGGTTTGGTATTTTCTGTCTGTCTTGCTCAGTCGGATGGACTAGATGGTTTACACCAGCTGAGATCCTGAAGTGTGCACTAATCCATCAGTAGAGGAAGTTTTCTGCATTGGATAATTATCACAGCTGTACTGAAGTCCTGAAGTCCCAGTGTACAAGAAGTACGGGTTTCAACAGGCGTATTTTCCTGACCAACATCATATAAAATCATTTCACTGTTACTAAGTTACTAGAATGTTTTTCCAAGAGCAGGGTTGAACCTTACAGTTTTATTGTATTCGCAATTGGTTTGGAACAGCTCTCGCCAATTGAGATTGCTCCCTTCCCCTTACTTAATCTCTGCCCTTTTCTGCTATTGCCCTGAGTACACTGTTGATATTTTACAACGAGGCAGAATGACTATACTGACAGCTACAGGAAAGAAATTTCACTGTTTGCAGGAAGAAAACTATTACATCTGTGAAGGGACCCCTAATTCACAACTCAATTTTATTGGTCATATATGGAGCACTGACCCTTTTTAAGGCTTCTTTTTTCAGTCATGATGCCTGCTGAAGTAAGAGCTAAATTCAGACCCACAAGGCAAGATTAGATTATAATTGGAGGAAACACTGTCTAAAAAAGGAAGTCCTTCCCAAGTCACCAAAATTATTACCTGACAAATAGGCCTTTTAACTGAAATTCCCCTCTTCTTTCTTAAACTCTTCACTCTCCCCTTTCAGTAACATCCTTTGCACTTGACTGATAGAAAAATAAACAAATCCAAACCCCGAAGATCCCACAACAATGCGGTGAGAAGTTAAATTTAGTTCAGTTTCCATTCTTGTTACAACTCACGTTCACTACCTCCAAGCTAGGAGCTGCTGGGAAATTACATGCAGCAATTCTAACTGCGAATGAAAATGTTTTTCATTCAGGTTGGGCAGTGCTCCCAGCACACACCTTGATTGCTCTGACTCACCAGTGCCTGGGCTTCCATCCCTGCCAGCGCCTGAGGAATGGCATTCCTCAGACCATGGCACCAGGAGTGCTGTGTGCTGCTCCTCACTTTGTTACCTGATTTTCCAAGGAGCAAAGCAAGTGCTAAGAGAATTAGGTGGCAAGTTGCCACCAACGCCAGACAGACAAATGGAAGAACACTGATAACAAGTCATTGTTTTTAGTGAACTAGGCAGCCAGCAGCAATGACAACACCAGTCTTTGTGGCTGATTCAAAGCCACTGGTATAGTTTGGAGCCTACAGGATCAGGCTTCTTTTCACACCTCAGTAAAAACCAGCCAAGTCTCAGCAGTGTGGGTGCTATAAGCAGCTGAGCAGAGTAGCCAAAGCACAGACTGGAGTCAGTCCCTCAGGCTCCCTTCTAACTTAGCAAACAATTTACTCCACACATGGCATGACACAGAGTAGGTGTTGGGGGTTTTTCAAAACAGCATTAATCTGTGCTGTACACCTCGATCTCTCAAGAGCACTCATCTCAAAGGCCAGGCGTGTATTTGAATTCACCTCCTGCCACCAAGCAGTAGCTCATGACCTACATGCACCTTTCTCTCCTCCTATACTTCATCTTGGCTATATAGACAACAAGGCTGATGGCCCAAGGAATGTCTTTTAATTAGCACATAAACAGTTCCTACCTGATCTTGGGTGATTTATAGGGACAACTGTAATAAGCTTAAGAAATAAAGACAAAACCACTGGTAAGTGCAGATGCAATTTCCCATTCTCCCAAATGTTATTTGCCCTTTCAAAGTGATGTTGTGAAACTGAGCAAAAAACATTTACAGATGCTTCAGATCATTGCTTTTTGGTGGGTGCCATTTATAATCCAGGGAAGATGCTGCTATGCAGAAGTACTGCAGCTATGAAAAAACCCAAACTAGGCTACAACAGCAACTAAATTCAGATTGACTTTTCTCATGTGCATGGGAAGGGGGTGGCATTATTCCTTCTCTGTTACACTCAGTATACAATGCTGAGCTCTCTCACCACAGACCCTCAATAAGAACAAAGATCCTGTCAAAGCAGTGCTACTTCTCAGAAGTCTTCCCAAAAGTTAAAGCTGTCTTCAGTAGATACAGCTTTTGCCCAGAATATAGGTCTGGGCTCAAATCACGCTTCTGCCAAAGGGAATGCAATTTCCTTTTTCCAAAAGAGCACTTAGACTTCCCGCCTGATGCTCATTCTTGCGTACCGAACCAGCTCCACTTACATTAAATAATGACGTGTTCACTGGGTCAGGTGTACCCCACAGATGAGTCATGAGGCAGTCCCCTGAGAGAAGCGAGTCCTTCCCAATCCTTGCTTTATTTTATACTTACAGTAAATAGTCAGTGGAGCAGGGACTGAAATTCATGTCCCCTTCAAACCCCCATCAAGCCTAACAAAATTATGGCCATGAACAGAAATGGAGGTACCTTAAGAATTTTAAAGCTGAGAAGGCAGTTCCAGGGGCTGGCAGCACTGAGTTTTGACTTCAGCACCTAACCAGGGATTTAGGAATCTACGCCTTTAAGGCCTCCCACAGCAAGTCCCATGTCACCTCCATCACATCCTGGTCCTAGAACTAACAAAGAAAAAAAAACTTCCCAAAGGAAGTAGTAAGTACTTCACTAAAACACATCCTTCTCCTCATCTTTAAAGCAAGCTATTAAAATAACATGAAGAATTAAAAATGTAATAAATATCCTTGCAAGCTGAATTTTGAGTGGTTAATATTTTCCCTGGGGAACAGAATTTGCAAAGGGATTTTTTCCATTCTCTTTCTAAAATACCTTTCTTCAACATTTTTGGACACTAATTTTCTCATTGCAGTGCTGCTGAGACAGCGTCCTCTGCCACTTGATGCCCAAGGTTACAGCTAATTTTCCACTGAACTTTGCCATTGAGTCATCAAAGAAAATAAGAGCTTATTCTCACACTAGAAGAATGTTCCACATCCAACCAAGGAGTGTGAATATATGGGTTTGGATGAGGCCAAACAATACCTGCACCAAGAGACCCTGCACCACGGGATACTCAGTTGTTCATTCCCAAGAGACACCTGATAACTGCCCTGCTCTGAGTTGTCTGCATTAAAAGGTGACTGGCAGCTTTTGCTAGTAAATAGTCTTGTTGCATATTTGTGCTTTAACCATCAAAACACTGCGTGACTCTGCTTCTTTTCATGCTCTCCTGCTACTGAAGCGTCGCCTGAACCTCAAGAACAGCCACATATAACTGAATATGATTTCTCTTTTTCCATAGCAACCTCCAAAAGAACATGCAGTGTAAACATTTCCAGTTAGACAATCACTTCAGCTCTGCTGAGGATCATCATAGGTGAGCAATGAGACAATCCGTTTGTGTACAATCATTTGCCCCAACTTCACAATCAACGGTACATTTCTTTAACGTGCAGGTAGACCAGAGGGTTGGCCGTTTGTTGTAGTCACATATTACACTTCTTGTAAACCCCAAAACCGAGGCTGCTGGAAACATTCTTGGGAGACTCAGGTAACGGGTGACAGAACAGATTTCCCAGTGGTTGGTGTTGATGATCATGTTCAGAAGCCAAAATAATCAAATTCTCAGAAAACCATGTAGAAAATTAAAGCCGTTTAAAAGGAAAAGAACAAGCCCTGATCCTTCCAATAGAGAAGACTTATGACTTTCTTGAACACAAACAGTTTCCTTCCCAATTTCTTACAGTGTTTGACTCCTCCTTAAAAGCTGGTTTTGGAGTTACTTTAAAGGAAGTAAGAGAGGGGAAAAAACCACCCACTTCCTCTTAATTTGTTGTTTCAAAAAGAAAATAAATTGCAATGTTCTAATGCATCAGGTCTTTTCATATAGCATGCTGTTACCAAGGGCAGTTTGTTTCCAAAGGTGGAACAGTCCTCTTTTCAGTTTGTACCTTACAGAGCAAGCGCCCAAGGAAAGAGCAGTGCTTTTTAATTCACAAGCAGACAACAAAAACTATGCAGGAGGATTTGGTTTATCTGTACGCAGTAGCCATGAGCTAGTTCTGGGTTGGAAAAGGTCGCGGTTTTATTTATGTTTCTAGGTCAGACAAAGATAGCAAGTAATTAATTGCCAAATAGGACCATAAAGTTAGTTATAGGAACAACATATTAATAGGATAATCTAACCTTGGCTGCTCCGGACACTCTGCATATGTGAAAACAGATGTTCCTTCAGACTCCCCCGTTCTAACAGGGACCTAGAGCCTAGAGCTCTGTGTTGGACTAAGCCCAGGAGAAGGAATTTGTTGCAACAGCTTATTCCCAGAAAACTCATTACCTGTTTCTTCCAAGGACAAGGCAGTGGAAATGCCCCAAAGGGACAGATCCTGCCTGTGGGTGCCAGCTGGACCAGGCTAGATGTCATCTTCTACTTTTCTCCAACATTTGCACCTAATTATTTCTTCCAATACAGTCTCCATTGTTTTTCAAAGCTCTCAATGCAGGACCTTCTTCCATCTCATGACAATATTCCTTGTAGACTGCCCCTAAGTATACTGTCAGTGTGAGGCATGAA
This sequence comes from Psilopsiagon aymara, assembly GCA_024733675.1. Taxonomy (NCBI): domain Eukaryota; kingdom Metazoa; phylum Chordata; class Aves; order Psittaciformes; family Psittacidae; genus Psilopsiagon; species Psilopsiagon aymara. Next base: position 78,056 of record JANRGW010024966.1, on the reverse strand, counting down.
TCTGAAGTAACGCAACACTTACTATTTTTAATCATCGGCTAAATCTCTGCAAGTCATCTTGAAACAACGTACCCAAAATTAGACTTATCACACTATTTACAGCCATCTGAATCTTTCTTATAGTTATTATATCATGCAGTGAAAATCTTTTTTTTCCTGGCAGTAAACTAAGATGACAGAGCCAGTGCTAACACAGAGAGATAGTCAAATTACAGACGTTATGAAAGGGACCTCATAGTGTTCACTTATCCTTACAGAACAGGAGATTTGAGGAAAGAATTAACATGACTGGAATATTGATATGAAAGGACACAGTTTGTTCGGAATGGACATGCAGGGAAAAATAAAGGTTATAACAGAAGTGAAGACCTGCTCTCTGTCTATAGTTCCTGGCTCCCTGAGACTTTTCGACATGCCCTGTATGAAAATGAAGGCAAAGGAAGCAGGAATAGTACAGCAGCACACATCTACCCCGGCTTTCCAAACCAGGAGGCTAATGAGGATAGGGCCTCTTTTCCCCGAAACATCTCAAGAGTTGTCCAAAGCGCAGGATTAGGAGTTAACACAGAGCTAGCTTTCATGCCTGGGGACCAAGAAAAAGCAGCCTCACAGAGATGGGCTTATAGAAACCTGTAGGTGTGGCTCTTAGCTTGAAGCCAGTGGGGCTCACAGTTTAATTTAGGATGACGAATTAACAACCACATCAATCCATACACAACATTTCTGTGGAATAACATGTACCGTCCAAGGAGCTGAACTCTGAAAATGACCTCTTGACTTAAAAAGTCTCAGAGGCCCTTCATTATTCAGCATTACCAATGGAAAGATCATTTTCCCATTTCCATGGCAACAGTACCAGTGTACAGCAAAAGCTATCAAGGTCAGGCATATAAACTGAGAAAGAAAAGTAATTTTCGTGTAATGGTTCATATGAGCTTTAACTGCAGTAGTGGCAAATAAATAGCCATATACTTGCTTGATCACCTGTCTCAAATGCACATAAGGGAAAAAAAAAAGAATTGCTGAAGTACAACAATCACTGCCTTGCTGTCTGGGTCTTACGCCTCTCTAGTGACTGCTGCTTCGGAGGGGAACGCAAACTGCAGAAAAGCATTCAGCTCTGCAGTGCTGTAATGCGATGAACTTGATTTCTTATTAAGCCAGCATTAAAGAAGATAGTCAACATACGGCTTTTATCATGTTGATCAAAGTTCAGGTCCTAACTGCAGAAAAGCTCAGGTAGAAGAGTTAAAGTCAGAATTCCTGCCTTCTCCCAAAGACCTGCTGCAAACGGAAAACATGAAAAAATCTTATTACCTCCCTACTGACCTACTCACAGCATCCAGGCGCTGTCGTGCCAGGCTCCGGTCCCCTCCTCTTTTCTCCGTCACCCTTTGCAACAGCCATGACGTCTCTAGGAGCATGTTTGCAGGCTCTTGCCAATTCTGGGGTATGGAGGCACATGGCTGATGGGGACCTGCCCCAGTGCCAGCAAAAGTGGCTGAGGCTCTTGGAGCTTCCTAGAACCATCTCAAGCCCTTTCCTTTATTGAGATGCTGTAGTACTGTACAGCTGCAGTTCCGTATACTTTATGAAAATGAAAAATAGACTCTGTGGCCATTTCTCTTTTTAATTTCTGAGCTAAGGATTTGCTGATTCTGTTGTTCTGTACAGTGGGCTCAGACAACAGCTCATGATAAGCTCCTTGATGTGGCTCCATACATATTTATGTCTTATTACTGCTTACTTTTTTTGAACAAGTAATCTGAGTCATTACTATCTGTACTCACATGAGAACACCCAAGGCTGTATTCAGGGTTCGGGCTGTATTTGGGTATTCCCTAGGTTTTTAGTATCATTGTTAAAATAAGGTAATGCATTTGGGAAGGCAGCTGGAGAAGCTGTGTGGACCCACTGGGGACAATAAACATAGCAGAGTTAGAGAGCATGTCTCTTCATGGAGTGACTACAGCATCTCCCTTCAAAAATCTCACCATTCCTGACATTCTCATACTTTCAGTTACCATCCGACTTCACTCACTTTTGATTATTTCTAATATTGTTCCCCCCAAAAAAAGTGCTTTTTATTCAGTTTCTTTCACTAAAATATGTTTCTGCCTCACATCTTTTTCAATTGAAAGAACTGGGCATGATTTCCAATTTCTATTTCCAAACACCTGTAACATAGCTGCAGTTAAACACATTTTATTACTTACCTGAAGATAGCATATAAAAGTTAAAAAGGATTTTGATTCTAAAATAGGACATTTGCTTTATTGTAATTACCTGTATTTTTCATTTATTTAATTTTATTTTGAGTGTGCTGTCAGGAAAATACATAAATCACCCTTAGCTAAGAGCTCTGTCAGGCTGGGGAGTGATTTACAAGGATGCTTAGAGCTCTGCACAAGGTGCATGTTTAAATAAGCATTTACTTTCTGCAATGCCATAACTATAATACTTGTCTTATTATTCTGCATAAAGCTGACACAGAGTTCCAGAATTATAAATTGGACCAAGGATGTAAATGCAGCAGTTCGAGCAAACTCTTGAAGTTATTGCTGTTCACAGTGAATTGCACCATTTTGTGATCAACGACCAGCATTTAATTGTTACCTTGGTATCAGGCATAAAGCTCTGATTCATGACACTGCACTTCCTCCTACCAGTGCTTCCACGGCCTAAAATCTGATACATAATTAGGACATTTCTAAAACAAAAGAATATGAACTTCAAAGCTCCTTTTCACAGCAGATTTTCAAAAGCTGAACCTTTCTGTTGCTATAATTCCAAAATGAAGACATTTTGTTCTTTACACATGTTTGGGGGGGTGGGTGACACCACACCTGCATTGTTCCCATACATCACTATATGATATCAGTAACAACATCTTTGATTCAACTCCTGAGTATGGTGGCACCTTGTATACCAAAAAAGACTTCCCAGGACTGATTCAGCCTTTGGCATGGGGCCAGCAGAGTGTTCTGTTCTCATTAAATGCCATATAAATCCTGATTTGACTTAAGGAGGCCCCATCTCAATGCAGCGCACCCGCAAGCTCCTAGAGAGCAGCTTTGACCTGCAGCGGCTGCTCTTAGCATCCTTCAGGGACTGCTGGGTGGAATCAAGAAACTGAATAAGCACAACACAGGTTTCTAGACACTGAAGGTGAGAAATAGCTGAAGGGTAGCTTGGTGTGGCCCTTTCCCTCATACCCTTCCCTTCCATTACTGACTGTCATGTTAAAAGCAAGGTTTTATCACAGGGATTTAATAATCAAGTTTTAATCAACTTCATCCCTGCCATTCTAATATTTGGATATGAAAACAAACCTGCCTAAGTGTGCCTAATGAAAAGTATTTTATCTTTATACTCAGAAAATCCAGCATCTCTTAAAAACCAAGTTTTCATAGTCTGTTTTGTACCTGTATGTTGTATCTTAGCGCCCTTCCTGCCACAAGACAGGAATAGGCATATGAGCATCAGAGCTGCTTGTTCCTTTGAGCCCACAAATCAACAGGCCCTGATCACCGTGGAGCAGTAAATACTGTTTAAGGCGAAATGACAGAAAGCAATTCCCACAAAGGATGATTTTGTCTCAGAATGACACAACTATGAACAAGATGAGCTGTGCAAAGACTCACAGTGGTATCTTGTCCAACTCAGCCACAAGACAGAATCAGTTGTCACTCCTGGCACCAGGATTAGCCCTGCTGACATTTGTGTGACCACTTCTGAAAGCCATTCAAAGAAAAGACACACTCAGCAGCTCTCCAGGTGATCAACTCCACTGCTTTGCAACTCCCTTCCCACTACTGGAAGCTTAAGGATATTTGAGTTTAAAGCCTATTACTATTAGTCTTTTTTACTGTGGTTTTGCAGTAAATGCAAACATAGCACTATGTTTTACATACTTTCAAACTTCTATTACTCCTGGCAAGATGTGATTGAAATTCACCTGAATAATCACAACATGGCCTGGAGCCTTTCCCCAGTGCTGTGACTCAGCGTCTGTGGTAAAGAAAGCACTACACTATTACTGTCATTATTGTTGCTAAAAGATTAGCACTTCCTCATTAATACTCTCATTGGCAACATTCAGACCCATATTATTTTTAGTTTAAAATTCTGAATCTAATAGAGATACCCAAATTGCATTTGTATTTGTCATATGCAATGACCCAAAAATTTCATTAGATTGAAGACATTATCATTGGCAGAAGCACTTCAGCTCACTAATTGTCACTGCTTAATACATTCATTTTAATTATTTCCTTTATTGCCAGTGAACTCTCCTCCTTCCAAGAGTTTCCGTGAGATACATCACTCATGCTGTTTGAAGTCATGTTCAGTGAACACGTTTCCTTACAAGTAGAAATTGTCAAGGAAAGGAATTGCTGGAAGCAGATTTGGCCTGCCACACTGCTCTCCGTCAGCAAATGGGAAAAGCTCTATTCCTCAGCAGCAGAGCACACGAAAGTAAGGGATTCTGTTTATCTGAGGGTTGCACTGTAGCACCTGCCACCCAGAAAGGCACAGAAAGGATTTTCTAATGCTATGGATTTTGAATCCCCATAGACTTTCAGAAGAGTTTGAAGATTATAATAACTTCCTCCTCACTCCTCGTGGAAAGGGAGAAAGAAGAAAAAGAAATTCTCTAATGGTCTCGCAAAGGGGTGAAGTTCAGTTGTGGAAGGAGATGATGGTATCTCCTTTGGCAGGAGAGCTCTCAGAAGAGGTTTGAGCAAGTGCTGTGATTGACAAGTTCTGTGACAATGAAGGGCTGCACAGAATCCTTAGGAAGAGAAGTCTTTGGAAACCAAATGACATGAAACAGGAACAGACTCACAAGAACTAAATGCAACAAATGCATGGGATCTTGCAGAATAATGCCTGATGCTGCAAGCACCGTAACCATCAGCACTACTCGCTAAACTTGGAGGCGGGCAGCATGTTTATAAACATAGTGAAATAGTGATGCAGAGTCATGGCATGGAACAGATCATTGATTAAACGGATGAGCAATTTGCCACAGTGCATTTGGTGTGCTGCAGGGATATAATAGATGGCTTTGCAAAGTGCTTTAGAATGGTCAATTACACGGTTAAACCATACAGATGTCTGTAGCATCAGGAGCTGCTGGAGGACAGCACTCTTGTATTTGTATCTGTCAAAGACAAAATCCCTCTGTACAGCTTACTTGTTTTCCAACCAAAGGAAGGATCAGATTTGCATTAAACCCAAATACTCTCCTTTCAGTTTCATGCTGAGTGGTTGATGCTATATTAAAAAATGCTGAACAAACTAACCCAAGATCTTACACGACTGGCTTGCCCTGCTGAGCTTTCCCTGCTCCTGTGCACTGCAGCTACTGCCGTTTGTTCCAATTCTCAGTCATTAATTTAACTAAGCAGAAAAAATGTTTTTTGTTCACCTGATACAGAACTAAGTGGCTGTTTTATTATTTCATTGAGTGAAGATTAAGCTTTGGGGGATGAAGGAAATATAAATGAAAGAAAGAAGAATGAGGTAAAAAGCTAAGAACGATCTCTAATTTTGCCGTAATTGCTTTCTCTGTGGCTGATGATGATAGCTATCACTGCTGGTTCACCAGCTTCCAAGTGTACACTTTAGAAAAAAGATGGAGGTTTTTCCAACTCATTGGGCTATTTCAGATCAAGCAATGAGAAAGCATTCAGGAAGACCTGGACTTGGCAACTTAGTCAAGATAAGTTAAAGAGAGTGTCTGTTCTGGACAATATAATGCAAAAGTGACCTTGGCTGGGAATGCTCAGTACTGTGGCTAAGGGTGGTATCTCTTTCTACACTAAAACTGCTATTCCTATAACAGGGATGTGCTTTGCATTTCTCCCTCTATTATGATCAACATCAGTCTTTGTGCAAAACTCAGAACTTTGCAAAGTATTATTATACTTTAAACCTTGTAATCCAGGAGACGGGTAACTCATGTAATCAAACAGCTCCCTGTGACAGACTCAATCAGGGAAGAGCTTCTCCCATGGGTAATGAAATGTGCACATTTCCAAAACACAGTCAGCACTAGATACCTTTTCTCACTGTGACAGAGAAGTAACTTCCTAACTAAACATAGCAATGAGACTTTAAAGGAGTAAAGCACCAAGACAAAAGCTGTCTGGATCCCAGTAAGAGTTAATGAATGCACTGAGTGCAATTAAGACTTTACATGCAGCAGAAATAAGTAAGAAAAATAATTCAAATGGTCCATAACTGAGATGTAATGTAATCATGTGCCTTTTCAAGCACGTGAGCAATTCCATTAATCTGCTTTACTTGCATTAGAGAAACTACTCATACACATAAACTCAAATATACGATTAATTATTTCCCTAACAAAAGAATAGCTAATACAACTAAATGCTGTATGTGTGCATTTAAATATTTCAAGATACTTGATTCAACATTTTATAACCTAAAACATTTCAATTTGGTTTTGGTGGAAAATCTGTTCCCTGGATGCAAAACATTCTCAGAAAGCAGCATTTGCATTGTTACACAGAAGTATTTTGCTGAGAGTCAACAGCTAATCATCTAATAAAAGGTTCCAATATAATCAGTCACGACCAAGTGAAAGAGCTTGTGTTCTACACGTGTTCAGTATGCTGCAAAAACAATACAAAAAACGTGTTCTTAATCAAATCAAGTAATGAATGGAAGCTAATAACAATTCTTAGCTCAGCTCTTAACAGTAAACTGCTCTTGTAGAATAAAGTTTCAGAGACTAAAAAAGGGACTATTTTCACACACATGCAAAAAAATCCCTTCACCAAGTACTGTCTGGATGTTTGGATTGTCACAGGACTATTATGCATTTATTAGCATCTCTGATCATACACTGATTATTAATTGTATTCACTTTGCCTTAAATCAGTGGGTGTTTTGCAGTTTATGTAATGTATAAACTTACTCTTTTATGCTGCTTCTTGAGTTGATCCCATATTTTATTCTGGGGATGCTGTTATTATTTACTCTGAACAAGCAGACATGTCCACACCCCTATCTCTGAAACTAGAATAAAATGTTCAGCAAGATGCTGTCCAAGATCTCCGCTGTGACAAGCAATGGCTGAACCTGATGAGGCCAGTCAGTCAATAATGTGCTGCACTTTATGCGTGAAATGTAAGTAGGGAAGTTAAATATTAATTTTATGATATGAAATTAATTTTGTTCACAGCTTCCTTTTCTATTTTGGCCTCCAAACATGAAGTTTGACAGATGCTGCCTTCAGAACAGAGCACTGGCTCACCCTGATGCATATTCTCGTAGTCACATTTGAGTCAGCATTTGAGAGGACCTGTTGCCATATGGAAAATCAGGAACAATTACTGTAAATAATTACATCAGTTTATTGCTCTCTGTTGCCAAGAGAAACAAGTCTTGTTGGTAATATCCACTTGTGTTGCCAAGTAACTTAATCTTGAGGGAAACTAAATATGCTTCAGTACTAGCACTTCCCTAACAATAAATATCCTTTCTAACTGATATCATCATGGCTCATAACCGCATCTTTGTCCTGGTAATTTCCTAAGGTAATCTCTGCTCAGTTATGGGTTGATGACCTCAGAGGTATGAGTTATCACACCCGCCCTTTAGACGTGCTCGGAGATGGTGTCCGAGTACAAATTGGGCAGCCTAGGCTTCCTTCCCTAGTCCCTGGGGAGAAAATGGAACTTTAAAGGCAAGTGAGATTTAACAGACTAACTGAACTGCATGGCAGAAAGCGGACAGTTTTGTACTGATGACGAGTCCCAGTGGAGATGGTGCTGGATTTACTAAGCACTGCAGCTAGGGAAGACAAATCCAGGTTAGGTGCTGTCCCATCCAGGCTGCCAGCAGAAAGGGAAGCCAGTCCCGGTTAGCCTGTCTAAACTTTTCCTTTGGCAGCAAAGCCTGGCCAGAGTGAGCCTGGTGATGAGCCTGTTCTGTAAAACCTGCAGGATGGGAGGTTTAGAATACAATGCTGTTTGCACTTGAACTCAGCATAGCTGCAAGCGTGAGTGAGGCCTCTTATTCAGGAGCTTACAGCAGACAGAAATACTGTCTGGAGTTACCAAGGGAAGAAAACTGGTCCTGACACCTCCCTCATGCTCCTGCCACAGGCACTTGTGCTGTTCTTCAGCCAGTCCTGCTATGCCTTTCAGTTCATCATCACTCATAAACTTCGAAACCCTGCTGTTCAAGTGCTGTCATCCAAATCGTTACAGACAGCAACTTACTGTTTCTCATTGTGCTTTCCATTTAAATTTCATTCCAGCTAGAAAAGACAGCACCAGAATTCCTCTTTTTGTCCCTCTCAAGTTTATTGCTTTGAGCAGGCTTCCCCTCCTCAGCTGCTCACACTGCAATTCTCATTTTCTGTCTGGCTTTCTGAAGCTATTGAACACAGCCCTGAAGAAACCACTTCTGCTCTGTGCACCACTTCACCACAGCAAACAACTGCAACACGGTGACGAGTGCTTTCTTGTCTCACTAAAGTCACTATGTGCCATTTTAATCCAACTGTCTCTAAAAAGTGCTTGATAAATTCTAACATATTGTAGCTTCCCCATAGCTAATACCATGAACAGCACTATTCAGATGGATGCCTGACAGGCCCTTTATTTAAGGCTTATATTACACAAAGCACTTTGCAGTCTTAAGTGATTTCTCCCTAATTCAATTGAACTTGTTGATTCAAAACCTACCCTGCAGTCCCTGCTGACGGTGACTTGACAGAAACTACAGAGCTCGTGATTTTCTGTTTTCTGTGTGCTGTCACCGATTTGGTTGGCTGTGCTTATCCATTCTCACATGTTGACAGCCTCTAATCAACATCTAGGATACTGTGGTGGTTGGGGGGATGGGGTTTTTTTCACTATGAAAACCATTTCATGCAGCTGTCAGAACCCTCTTATGTTTTGTCCTCTTTTGGAAAAAGGTACTACGGACAGAATGATTCCACAATGCACATACAAACTTCTCACCTGTATGAAGAATGCCGATGGCAAGAAAATGAATTCCAGTGTTACAAAGGCCTTATATTTATCTTTTTTCCAACAGACCAACTTTGTCCATGACAACCTCTGCACACGAAACCCTTAATTCATCACTGCTAAGTTGAACCAGGGTATAAATGCTCCCTGATTTGGACAGCTCTTTATGCCTTTCTCATTTCAGATTTCTTCTGAGGACCCCTTTCTATAATGAGATCTATAGAAGAGGAGTATGTTCTGCTGTATTATATTGTTTACCTTCAATTATATTTTATTAATTTAATTCTGCGAGGAAAACTGTTCTATCAGAGCAAATTAACCACTGACTGCTTCCAGATGTATCTTCCCACTGATTATCATTTTTCTCTATCCTTTTAGGTCAAATCCTTATCTGTATTTTAAAACCTACCTGGCACAGGAACATTTTCAACCAGGGTGTCTGAAGAAGTCACATTTTCAGTACAGAGCTCCACCATTCCAAATCCATAGCAATAATATTTGAACTAACATATACTCCTGATTAAATGGATTTCATCTTACTCGTAGACCAAAGATTAAACCATTTTACTTACATACACACACATAGTTTTCTTTAAAAAAAATAAGATGTATTAATGTGCAGGGCACAGCATGTATTGAATCAATTCTTCGTAATACAAATAAGGAAATATTTCAGTACATAGAGAAATCTGTGTAGCTCCTCTTTTACTTATGGAGATTGTTCCTTTGTCTTCTCAATTCTAATAGTGTATACAAATTGGCATTGATAATATACAGTTATTTGCTTCCTAAGGGCCTAATTTCCTTTGTGTTTCTGAAGGTCACAGGGACTCAGCCAAACCTGAAATAATCTTGCTAATTCCCAGTCTTTTTATTTCACAACAAGGTAATTATCTTAAGATTTTTGTGTAGGCTTATTTACTGGTTTTCTTTGCCTGTTGGGTAAGTACACAGTAACTAAATTAACTTCAATTAGGTAACTGTCACCAATAGTTAAAACTTAACAGTATTTTTAAAATTACATAAGAAATACAAGCATAAAAATTATTCTTTACGATGCCATTTCAGAGCAGTGGCACCAAATCCTTACCATACAATAGCCTGTGACTCAGAAGCATCAAACACACCATCACATTTTCCTTCTACCCAAATTACATATTCCTTGAGTTATATAGTGTCCTTTTTTCCTTTCTATATTTGGACTAAAGCATCTTTAGAAGATACAAAATACAAAACAGAACATTCAGCATCTTACTTTATAATCAGTGTATTAAATTATGTCTTTAGTTATACATATGCAATCCCATGGCTTTTAGAAATCAGAATTTCGTACATGCACACAATGACATGTCTGTCTTGTGTTTCCCCTCTAGCCTTGCTAGTGGAGTACTTTAAAGATGATACACTCTCAGAGAAGCCATCATCCCAAGAAGCCCAAAGTACCTTGATATAGAGATCCACTTGAATTTAAGCACACATTTAAATCCAGCATTAGTCTGTGTGCTTTTCAGTACCCAGACAGTCATAAGGATAAGCGTATGCCTAATTTTTTTATGCTGAAAGGGGGATGGAAGCAAGGTTTATCCTCTGAAGGAGCAGAGTATTTGCAATACCCCAGTACAGATTAATGATGCTCTGTGAGATTTATCTTCGAATACAGCAGGAAGAGGAAAGCCTCCATCAACCAAAGGGCAGACCATGCACCAACAAATGCTGGTAACTGCAATAAGCAAGAAAACACTTCAGCTCATGGTGAACCACTGGTTTCATCCTGTGCTGCATTTGGCTTTCAGAGAATATAGGTTAACTGGCTGCACTGAAGAGAATGACATGCTGCCTTTAACATTACTTGCCTTTTACTGAAGAGGAAGAGTATCAGTTTTCTGGGAGAAGTCCATGATACATATCTGTATGATACAGCATTGATAGTGCTAAATTACTTGTTATAGTGCAATTTGAATGAGAAAAACTTACTTGAAGGCATTGGCATCGCCATGGACCTTATAGTTGTCTGCACTGATTCTTGAGATAACTCTTGTGACAGCAATGAGAATACCAATATTGACCTGAAGAAGGAACAAGACTTGGTTAGGACAGTAAGTATCGACTGCGTCAGAGGTGTAAACTACCCTCGGAATCCATTGTACAAATACAACAGAAAATAGGAACTTTGTGTGTTGTATTTATTTGGCAAAAGAAGTTTCCAGCTTCACTCTTGTCAGTGGATTTCCCTCTTCCTACAGTGGGTTATTTCTGCTTGTGCTTTCTTTCCTTCAGGAACAGTCCTTGCCTGTCCAGGATAAGGCTGGATTGATAGATCACTTCACAGCTAAAGAAGTGCTCAGCATCCCGAATGTACAAATAAATACCTTAATAGTCTACTACCAGCTGACAAATCAGACAGAAACTTCAGTGAGAGGGGCACTTGTCTGTGTGCTCTTTGGTTTTGTGTTTGCATGCGAACAGACTTTAGAAAGCACTTCCCAGTCAGCAATTCCTGCTTCTTACCGAAGTCTGTTTGCAATTTCAGCACAAGCTTATTTTAAAAAAGCAATGAGGAAAATATGTTAAGCCTGAACTCTGCTCTTCAAAAGCCCCACTCTTTTTGATGTCAGCCCCAGCAGAAACATCAATAAAATGAAAAGAACTCCCATCAGAAAAGCAGGAAATCTTGAAAAGACCAAGGCTGAAAATGTCTAACAAAAGAGTTTGCTCTGGAGTCACAGGTGAAGAAAGAAGAAAATCTTTACCACTTAAAGGAAATGTGGCAAAGATCGTCTTGCTGCGCGAGGACCTTGGGTTTAAAGAAAAAAAGGAGAGAATGTGAAGGTGAAAGATGCGTTTTCCCCTTCCTGTGGGAAGTTACACATCAGCTGCAAAGCTGAGATTTAGCATCAAGTTAAGAACAAAGGCAGACAAAACTATGCTGAACTACAGAAGAAAGAGGAGATTTAAAATAGTGCTGTTGCTCAGTTATTTTTCAATCGCCATATCCTATTTTGACACATACATTGTAATTCTGAGGATGAGAGGGTGAATTAAAAAATATCTAAGTTTGGTAGCAATGGTTTCATTGGTTTGTTTCAGCTCTGACCACTCTTAATTTTAGATTTCTAAGGGCAGATCATCACTTGTGTAAAAGTAAGCACATAGCTGTCACAGCTTTTTAGCCTCTTCAAAGAATACCCTGTGGAATTTGACAGCTTTTCAATTACAAGTGTACTTGTTCAGTCAGCTTTACAGAGATGAATAAGAGGTGAAATCAATGGCTTTGGGATCATTGGCCCTATTCCCACCAAATCATATTTTGTAAATAACTTTCATAAACTTACTGAGGTGGTAACGAGCATTCTTGAGAAACCCATGCATATGCTAAATATGCACAGACTGAAGCAGCAAACAAGGAACTTGACCAAGTTGAACTCTCTTCTCTCTTCTCCCAACTGTCCAATTTTTTGACACATTCACCAAATGATCATCACCATTACCCCAGCTTTCATGGGAATTGCACAGAAAATGCCTCTATATACCCTTAACTTCTTTCCTGACATACTCTCTTACAGCAGCCTTTTCTAGTCTTTTACCCAAAGTATCAGTCACTTCATCAGTCACATTTTGACACTGCCTTGAGGATGTTTCACTGACAGTTCAAGTTCACCCTGGCACAGTCCAGGATCCATTTGTCTGATGACTGCAAACACTCCTGCCAGCTTCACTAAACCCTAATACTTTCCTTCCATCCCCCATTCTTTTTAGATACACCTAGATTTTGCTTTCTGCAGAGCATTTTTAAAAATACACAGATTATGCCTAAATAATGTATATTAAGATACTCTCCTCAAAAATGAACCCTCATTCTTCAACTTCTAAATTTCCTACATCTCACAAAAGTCAGTGAAAGTTGTGAATGATCAGCACCAACACCTGAACACTCAACATGTAAATTCTCACTGTACTGACCTTGAAACCTAAAATCAAGTCATGAAAACAGCACAAGCAGGATAGTCTTGAAGGAGACAAAAATTCAGTTGTTTTCTAAAGCACAAAATGTTCAGCATTTCCAGCTGAATTTTAGTTTCTGTATATAAAAGAAATTAAATTGAAAATTAATTTCCTAGGTATTCTGGATGCCCTAAAGTGGAAATTTAAAAAGGCCCGGAGTTTCTCTTGTGCACTCAGTGTGAATACGTGTCTTCCCAGGGAGCATCAGTAATACGTTTAAAGATGATAAGGAAACACTGTGCTCTCACTGCTGATAAAAACCAATGTACTTGTAAAATAAGCATGGAACCATTACACTCCAGTTCCCAAGTTCTGTAGTTAGATTTCCTGAACTACTTAAAAATTTTGGCTTAGATATTTTGAGAAACCACAGTTATCCCGTCCAGCCTAAATAAAGAGATTAGCTACAAATGTCTGTCTTTGTTAATGTTTCAGTAAGTAAAGCATGGTGGTATTTCCACTGCTGTTATTAATGGGAAACCAAACACTACCACTGAATTGTTCTTCCAGTGATTTTTTTTGGCACCTGATGTAAATACTTTGCCAGTGATTTGAACAGGAGAATGCTTAGTTGAGGAAACACTCAGTGTGCTTTAACCTGTATCAGAATGTTCAAACTAGGAGAATATAAACGTTTAGATAAGGAAAGTATGCATAGCTGCTGTTTCTTACTCTTTTGAAGGCCCACATTACCTGACAGTTGCTGTGCCTTAATTACATAGGACTTCAGAGTATTTTTGCTTGCAGGTACTGGCCACACTCTGCTTACAAAAAAAAAAAGAAATCTAGCTCATAATATCAGTGCTTGTTTCCCAACTCACAGGATTCCTTTCAAGGCAGCTTATCCAACCCCAGCCACTTGCAAATCTCTGCGAAACCAGCAAGAGTTGCCAGTTCTCATTACTGTGGACTTGATCCAAAGCCCACCAGAGCCCGTGGAAAGATCCCAATGACATCAGGGAGCTCTGGCTCACTCTAGTGACAATTTCATCTGATTGAAAATTGTTGGATCAGGAAGAGAGTTAAATGGGTAAAAAAGACCTCTTTCAAAATCTTCTCTCATCAGTCAGACCAGATAGAGTGAGACAGATTCCTCCCTCACTTAGGTTTTCTCTCTTTTTGCAGGGGTTTCACCTGAAGGGTTTTTTTCCTCCAAGTCTCATGGGATTTTTGTTTCTTCTTTAGAACAGTGCAGAAATCCCATGTGTAAAACCCTCTGATGTGGTGTGTTGCATCCTAGCCAAGAAAAGGCTTGGCAGCACAAAGGAGCTATAAACAAGAATAAAACATATTGCCTTAATTAAATCCATTGACCAGCTTTCCTCTAAAACCACAACTATTTAAGGCTCCACTTCAGTTTCGGGCAATGGTGCAAGAAGTTATGACTGACTCTTCCAATCTGAGGTTTAACATACTCACTCATGGGGTGAGTTAACTTGATCCTTACTGTGACAGCAGTGGTTGCACACCACTGCTGCAAGCTGCTGCAGTTGCAGCCCGTTGCTAGGCACATCAGCAGTTACTGGGTATTCTGCATTTCCAAACACAGCTACTTGATGAAAATAGATCAATGTTAAAATGATTTTTGGAAAGCCTGATTCCACTTTTAGCATCCCTGAGCAATTCCAACTACAGATGGAATAGACTAAATTGAGTTATTTTAGACTTCTGTGCACTTGTTTTCCTAATAATGCATGTAGTATCACACCAGTCAGAGCTGAACGTCAGAGCCAGATTTTGAGGTTGGAAATACACAATAATTAATAACATGTAAGAGATGCCTGACTTGTCCTCTTTCCTAATATTAATCCTTAATTTTTAATTTCTTACAGTCCTCTTGTTCAAAAAAAATGTCACATGCTTTCCTGTTACGAAGAAATTTAATTTTAAAACAAACTGAGGGGTATTAAGAAAACTGTGTAACTGAGGGGTATTAAGAAAAAATCAGAAGTTTAGCAGCTGTGGTCTGTTTATTTGCACACAAATCCACCACAGCACTGAGCTATGGACTTGATTTCAGTGGCTCTGAGGAATCCTACTGTCTCAAGGCCCTTAAACATTATGGGTCCAGTTCTGTCACCCTTTCCCATGATGTCTAATAAGGGACACAAATTGTCCCTTTTCCATCAGTGGACTTACATGTGGAGTTAGACTTTCAGCATACAGAAGTCATAATGACTCTGCAGCAGTACACAAAGGTATGAATAAATACCAGGAGGAAGAGAACTTACTTAATCATATATGATCAGCAGGTTTAAGGGAGAGAATGTCTTTTACGTATTGAATGTTCATAAGCAAGTACCAACTAAAGTCAGTGATGGCAAGCTCAGCCTGGGCCTCACGCTCCATGGAGTCCCAACAGAAGACAGTAGTTACAAATCTCCCACAGCATCAAACCCTCACAGTATGCTAATGGAATCATTTAGCTCCATAAAAATGCTGTTTATCTGTAAGACTTGTAAAACACACCAGACAAATAACTACTTACAGAGAAAACAACTGAAAGGACTCGTCACTAAAGCCCGGTATCTCCCTCCACAATGGACCATTCACTGTTTGCAGCACGCCCACTGCTCCATGTACACAGATGCTTTCCACAGAATTTCCTTAATTCTGCCATATCTATGGAAGCAGACCAAGGCAGCAGATGGTTGATAACAAACAAAGCCGCCTGCCAGAGACGTAATGTCTTGTTCCAGACATTCAGGTGCTTTGTCAAGTTTCTTTCTCCATTGAAGACGTGTCCCAGGCCAACTCCAACTGAGCTTAGCTTGGTCTTCAAATTAATGGCAACAGTTTTTTGCATAAATGCCTTAAGAAAACGTAGAGGCTTGAGTGTTGTGGGTGAGAGCGATCTTTAAACCTTCAGATGCAGGTAAGAAGCCAAAAGACCTACTCATAGTAGGAAATATTTCTTTCATTGCATCCCTTGACTCAATGCCCACGGAAAGAGCACTTTGGGTATGGGAATCCACATAGGGCTTGGAGGTTCTGTGAATTACTCCTCAGAAAAGTATGTGTATTTTTTTCCCAGTCACACTCCTACCACATCATCCTGTTCGAAGGCTCCTTGATGTCTATATTGCCTGTGGCAGGACAAAAGTAGACTGTCTGCCTAGTCTCTAGGGAGTGGGAGTTGAAAAGAGCAGTCCCCCTGTTTTCTTCACAGCATAATCCTTTTTTCTTGGCAGGGAGAGACTGTGGATGGAAGTAGTCAAAACCTGCTTTTTGAGAAGCATTTTCACAGCTAAACACTAGCTCATGCAACTAGTAGCTAATTTGTTATTTAAAGAGCACAGGCACACACACACACAAAATAGTGCTTAGCTTCCTTATTTCCCTATAGTCACTAGCACATTTTTCAGCTTGCATATTCAATGCCCAGAGAGAATAATTTGTCAGCTAGCTTGCTGCTGTTCTGGGCAGAGCTGGGATTACACTATTTAACAAATTGCTCTACGTGGATCAGCCTTGTGAGATCACTCTTTCTCCTTCTCAAAATATTTGTATCCCTACAAGAATATAGCTTGAACTGCACAAATGCCATAGATCGTTAAGTGAGAGCCAGAGAAACCATTACTTTCACTGGCAAGTAGATACACATGCAACCTGCTGAAGGCTGTGCTCACTCAGGTGAGCCTTGCACTGTCTAGCATGTTTTGATTAATACCATCTTTGGAGAGAGCTGGGAAAGACCTGATTGTACTGATTGCATCTCATTTCCTCCTTTGCTTCTAAATGATGGCCCGAAAGTGAGTGCTGATGTGAGAAGGAGACACTTGAATATTAGGTTATTTTAACTGCTCTCCAATCATCAGTATCTGAATATCATCGAATACAAGCTCACATAGTGCAAGGTACAGGCCAACAAAGAATTACATTTGTTGCAACAAAGTCCAGAGCTGTTTAGCCAGCTCTAATGCACTGATCGGCATTTCTTTTTTACACACATGTTTTCACTCAGGTTAAAGAAATCTGCCCTTGCTGCACAGGGACTTTCAAGTGTCGCATTAATAATTTGATTAAAATGCTAACATTAGACAATTTCCGTCGTCATTATAGCAATTATGGGTTTATACACTATGCTTTTTCAGCCTGGCTTTTCAGGGGTAGTATCTTGGGTAGAAGATGCTGGACTGGGCTGGGTTGCATTATAAAAGAGGCTGATCTCACTCTGCCAGGAGAAAGACAGCCAAGAAACCACCTTTTGCTTGCCAAATAATTATCTAAATATGGTAGACACTAGCTCTCTATGGATAGCTCCCTTTCTTCCTTTGGCTTGCAAGCATGATTTATGTGGGCTTTCCATGGAATGAAATTTGGATAAATTTCTTCGTGCTTTCCATTGAACTCCTAGCTTTCTTAGGGAACTGCAAGGTACAATCAGTGGCTCCTCTTGATGCTCCTCCATGTAAGCAGTCAGGATTTGACCTTCCTTAAACACCACAGCTGGCACACTCTGGTCTAGATTTGGGCTCGTATCTTTAAAATCTAAGCAAAGCTTTAAAGGCAACCCTATTTCACTAATCAGTGTTCCATGTTCATATTGTCACTCTGACACTATAACCTGCAGCAAAAATCGTACATGGCCTGATCAATTAAAGTATTGGAAACAGTGCTGAAGAGGAATAATCTCCCATTTAATCCCTGCAAACACCACTAACTCCTTAGGTAATCACTGTGATTAAGCTACAACTCACTGTAATTTAATGTGTGAGCATAATTAAACTGCTGTAGAGCCATCATGTATTATCAGTGGAGCCATGAACCTGCACCCTCCCCTGGAAAGATGATATTCATTATAGGAGGCAGAGGCATTTGTGGCAGCCACCTGACCCCAGCAAGCTCACCTTCACAGCCCTGCTTGCTCAGCAGGACAAACTGCTGTACCTGACACTGAATTCAAAATCAGGGGGATAGTGCAAATTCCTTACCTCTGTAACAAGACAGGTCTGGAGGCAGCTTGTTACCTCCCCCAGAGCTCACCCCCAAGGTGACAACTCCTTTTTAACCGTTGTTTTAACCCATTCCTGCTACATGCTGACTGGTTGGGAACTGCTGATGAGCATCTTCACTGACAGCACTGGCAAAAGCTTCCAACGCCGGGGAGGTGGAATTAGCCTTTCAGCTTTTACTGGTGTACATGAAACACGAGCCACAAGGGTTGTTCTTCTGAGGATCTTTCAGAGAATTATTAAAAAGCCCCATATTACTTGGTTCCACACAGTTATTAGTGTCCCCAACAGGACTGTTTCACAAGAGAGCTGTCCCAGTATTTTAGGTTGTATTTTTGTCTTGGGATAGTGTGAGAATTAATATGCATATACTAGTACACAACTGTGAACACCACAGAAAATTGGGTGAGGAGCAAAGTAATTTTGAACCATTCATCTCTGCTGTGTCAGTGGCCTGGCATCAGACCTTCAGCAAGTTATGCTGTGGGGCTGACACAGACATGAAACAAGGAAGCAGCAGCAGCAGCGGTGTTACCTACCAGAATTACGAACAACGCCGGTGCCACAAAAGCCCAGATTGCTCCGTTCTCTAGTGAAAGCCAGCAGCTGCAGAGAAAAATCAGAATGATTTTAGATGGTCAATTAATGAGTAATGCTCTTAATTAAAAAAAAAAAGGGGGGGCAAAAAAAAAAAAGCCTAAAAGAGCATTCAAGAAGACCGATGAATTTTAAAAGCAAGAAACGTGACAGAGCATCAGCATGAAACTGCCTTTCCCCTCACAGAGGGAATCTGAGGCAGGATCTCACTTTGATTTGGATCTTGCAGGGAGTCAGTGACAGCTATCTGCCCCAGCACGCCTTCAAACTGCGTTAGGGGTGGAAAGATGGGAAGAAGGGAAACATTTAATTTGCTATTTGTTGTTCGTGCACCCTGTATCACAGGCAGTCATTTCAGTGCCATGAGCACCGTCACTGTAGCAAGAGACAAATTGAAGCCCTCCCTGCCCTGCCTGGCTGGTGGTGAGGAAGAGGCTGAGAAACATGCTGTCAGCTTCACACGTCTGTCTTGCAGCAGTGACGATGTAAGCCAGTTTACCACACACAAATTAACCCCTGCTCCAAATCTTTTGCTTATATTATGGTAAGAAAAAAAACACTTGGTGGTGGGTTTGGGGCTTGGTTTTTTTGTTTTTATCCAGATAAATTTGCTTTCTTTTTCAATATTAGAAAGGAACTGAATTAATTCTCACAATTTTTAACACTATGCATTTTAGGTCTTCAGGTGTTTAACCGCAGTTTTCTTCAAAAGATTAAGTATCTTCAGTCAAAGGTTATTCCCATCTTGTTAAAAGGATTTTGGCCTGTGCTTTCCTCTGTGTGGGGGGTAGCAGGGTACTCACGGTGGGAGGCCTGACACCTCTGCAGCAAGAGGGAAAAACTGGCAAATCTTCTCAGGAGCTTTTGAGTATCATCTCAGCAGTGAAAAGCAAACCTGAGGTTTCTAGATCTAAGAATATGCCTATACACAGTCGTTATTTGCAGGCTGCCTGACCAGCTCCTCAGCAGGATCTTGCAGAACTAGGGCCCTGTTAACTGATACAGAGGGTTTTCTCCCCATCAGATTTTTCATCCTTACTGCACCCAGTGTGAAGACATTCCCATACTCACTTGCCACTTTCTCCATAGCTGTCTAGGGACACTGATGTAGAAATTACACAAATCACCAGTGGGCAGCCTGCAAAAAGGCAAAGTCAGGGGCACTATTAGTAACAAAAGTACATCTTCAGTGAACCCTGCAAGTTCAGCTGAATTTCATATGGATGACAGAACAGCTCAGAGTAATTACAGAATTAAGTCTGACTTGACACCTTCCTGCAGCTGTGTAATACAACATGTTTTAATCAATTAATGTCAGAAAAAATGACTTTTCAATAAAGCACTAGTTTAACAGTTAAAATGAGTTACTGCTAATTTCAGTGAGATTCACAGCCCTTTTTCTGCCTGTTTTTAGCTCAGGTAATTCCTGTCTTGCTATTCAAGCAGTGATACCCTGTGAAGCAATAGCACACTTGTTTTAGCCACTTTCCCCCAGATAAGCGCACCTTGCTCAAGAACTCAAAACTGTCCAGAGGACAAAGCTGAGTTCCTCCCATGGGTGCATGGCTAGCAGGTGGAAGGACAGAAATGATGACCGTTATCTAGAGCATCACACGCAGCAGCAGGAGATGCTTATGAACAGACAGAAGCAAATTCACATCCCACTCAGATGCCCAACCAAGACTTACTTTAACATAAATATGAAATAGCCATATGAGATTTCAGTGTTTAAACTAGGCTGTATTTCCAGATGGGTTTTGACAGTTCCCATGTGCTGCACCCCTGAAGATGGAGCAGTGCTTCACAGGATTACACCCCAATTACACAAAGGCAGACAGACAATTGCAACCCTGCTGCGGGGGCCGTGTGCCTCTGGCCCTCAGCTCTGTGATATCTTCTTGTGCCACTTCAGCACAGCTTCCTTGGCCAGGAGCTCAAGAGGAAGCAAGGGTTTTTTTGCCAACAGTTCTGAGTACAGCAAAAACTCATCCTTTTAAACATGAAATGATTGTCTGTTAATTCCTGTATGATTTAATAAAATGTGAAGTTTGGGCTTTTATCATCCTACAGAATTTAATACCCAGGTCTCAGAGGGAGTATTAGATATGATAGGTTAAAGTCGCAATTTTCTTTTGAATTCGTCAGGTTTTCTGCATGAGGCTTTTATAAAATTCTCTGACTAGCAATTTCTGCTTAATCTTGTCAATATCATCCTCACAGAATTCTGTAAAGAGTTCCTCTACTGGCAGAACTTGAATTTTTGGAGAAGTATTTTCATTCTTTAATGATTGTGGCTAGGAGCACCATGTATTTATAAATAGGAAGGACAGTCAGTAGTTTAGAAGCAACATCTACAGGCATTGTTTAGGTCTTTGACTCTGAAATCCATTCTGAAGGATTAAGTTTAATATCTCCATGAACTTGATTCTGCTCTCCCATGCCTGTCCAAATCAGGAATAACACCTTAGAAGTAATACTTACGTAAGACCTAAGCAAAGGCAAGATTTTAGTTTACAAGCTCATTTGTCTATTTAAGAGAGGAGATTCCTACACACATCTGAACAAAATCAAGAATATATTCACCAGAGCAATCAAGCATAGACATAAGCCTATCTGCTGAAACACAGTCTGCCATGGGTGTGAGAGCTACCTGCACAAAAGGTCCCATGGTATGTCTACATTCCCAATCCCATCTTCAGTTGCCAGTTGTTGACTGGCACTGTTTGACTTCTGGTGCAAGTTGTCCTCCAGAGCAGGGAGTTTGTCACACAAGCAAAAATACCTGTGCCCAAATAACTCTTCTTTATACTTCCAGTCTGCTTTACCCCTCAATTCAATCGCTGGCTATTCAAAAGATTTATCATGATATATCAATTTTAAGTGGCAGTGAAGAAGAAAATTAAATACAGAGTTCCTTTGGAAGATAATAAAACTTATGCAGATGAAACATAGAGCAGTCATCTGCACAAAAAGAGCGCTAATTCAGTGAGAGTAAAATGGTCTGCAGCCTATAGTGCAGTGTTTGCCTTTTCTTTGCATTAACAAGATACTAAATGGATAATGGCAATGGAGGAAGAATCAAGGTTTTGTAACAGTGAAACTGGAGTATTTTTCCTTTAAGAAACAGCCATTCAATAAATTCCATAAAGAGTGAAGAAAAATGTATTTAGCTTAAGGGGACTGTAATATTTGAAATTCATATGGATTATATATTACACACAAATGTGTGTTTGCTCAAACTTTTATCAGTAATAATTACGTAAGAGCACTGAAGTTTAGTCTACCCCCATAACAGGTAATGTTAAAATGTTGTACTGGTACTGGTTATCATCCAAGGAAGAGGTACGGTTATGGGATTTTACAGTACCTGAATGTTTTCTCAGTTAGCAGATGCTACAAACGTGCTCACCAATCCTACCTCAAATCTCTAAATTTATGGTGCAATAGACCATGCTTTCCAGAACACAGATGAAAATGTTCTAGCACACCTTTCTGGCAGCTGATCTATGGTACTGGTGTCATCTGTGTCTCTGCAGCCCTAGAGCAATACAGCATCACATTTAAATGGGATAAATCAACCCAGATGGAGCCATGTGATGCTGCAGCTTGAGTTCTCCAGGTCCCCAGGCCAGCTAATGTAAAGCTGCCTCCCAAACTCAGCATCAAAGTAGAGCCTGCAGAGCAGGCATAAACTTAATACCTGGCAAAGGAAGCCCAATGACACAATACCTGCTTAGACAATATTCTCCCAGAACTCAGCCCAAACACATGCACTCTGGTGAAGTCTAAAATGAATGTCAGCTAGTTCCTCTATTCAGCATTAAATGCCACATCTAATCCATTTGCTTTATGTTTCTGAGGCACTAATGATAAATGAAATTGAAAATGCCTGTAAATCTGAATGTCGTATTTTGAAAGCTTCTGCGTCTTCTATACATAGCAAAACCCCAGACAGGCCATAGAGACTCTATGGCAGACAATTCAAAGCAATTTTAGGACATCAATTCTAAAAGGCTAAATATGTCATTTATAGAGAAAGATTAAGCATTAGACACAACTGGAAGTATATTTCCTTCCAATACTGAAAAGATCTACTTTGCTTGATGGGGGAAAGTATATTCTCCAGTTTGCTTTGCAGAAGTTAATTTCCTGTGATTTTCTTCTGCTGTGTTATGTTGCACCCATGCAGAAGTCTGGGACTACACCAAACAATGGCAAATAAAGAAATGCAGCTCTTTTTGACAGATCAGAACAAAATCTTCATTCTGAGGCAGTCTCTATAGGAAAGGAAATTGTCTGAAATAGGAAAACATGTCAAGGCCCAAGTGCCACAACAAATTCTGCAGTATCACAAACTCTTATCATCAGTATCCTACAGATGGGTGGGTGGGAAAAGTTTTGCTACAATAATCTGTGCGTATTATGCTGAATCACCAAGACAACAAAGTATTTTTTCCCCCTCAATCAATCTCAAGGTGGTTTTAGAGATATCGCCTTCTTCAAATTGCTCTTCTTTTGAATTCCTGACAACTGCCGTCTTTGAGGTAATTTTAGCACCCTTGGGACTAAAGATAATAAACAGGAACTTCAATCAACTCTGCGTATATGCTATCCTGCCTCTCTGATTACTGTTAAATTCATTTTACAGGAGCAATATCTCTCCAAGGATCAGTGTTAGTCAGTGTCAGTTCCTTGTCTTATCTCCTCTCATTGACTCAACTTTCAACTTGTCATTAATACGGAGGATGGAAGCTTTTACACATGTACCTATCCCAGTGCCTCTGCTTAAATAAGAATTATAAGTCTGGGATTTTAAGTTTAGGACTGGGGTGTGTCATTATTCCAGGACCTATGAGACTGCAAAAGGCAAATGCATTCACACTTCAGAAAGCTAAGAATGAAGAAACGAACTGTCTGTTTTGACTAACATGAAATGCAACATCATTATCTTCAACTTCTTTCAACCATCTTTGGTCAGCTAAGCCAAAGTGTAAAAAACCATCGATTTTTATCAGATACTGGGAAATATATATCTATTATGGTCTCAGGATGGTACAAGAATGCTTGGCTTTCTTTTGGCAGTTGTATTCAATGCAAACTTACCCTCGTTTTAAGGCCAAACAAAATAAATTTAGGATAAAGCATTTTTAGCCTCTTTCCTCAGCCTTGCAAGGCTTCTGTTTAGATGTGGGTACTTTAGCAATAGATACAACTTCGCACTATTGTCCTTTCATCAAGTCCATGAAGGGACAGCCCAAACTACACCACAAAACACGAGCACACCCTGTGATGAATGCAATACTGACACTTGACCTCTAATTAAACACTGAATTAAACTTTCAGAATCATATTCAGTGCCAGCATGCTAACAAAAGAGAAAGTTGGGAGCTGAGAAACCTGAGTGTCCTTTTAAGCATTTAAGTAATGAACACTGCAGGCTGTCTTTCTCTAAAGCCATCCTTGTTTAGGAACATCTATTACCAACTGAAGAGCATTAGACTTGCATACCAGCCAGCGAGTTGCGGTGCTGTTGACTGAAAGTTGCCCTGATACTTGTCAAGAGATAAACAAGTTGGAATGCAGTTGCCTTGTTACATTACTTCAGTGATGGTTAGACACACTTGCAGCAATAGCACGATGTCAGATATGATTAAGGAAATTCAACATTTTAATTCAAATGTAAATACTTGGAGCTATATGGAAAAAATAAAGCAATACAAACTGCTTTCCCAGTGACCTGATATATTTACTGGATTTCAGTGAATATTTTTTTCCTAGTGCTTGTAAGAATATTAATTGGAATGTACTTTCAAAAATTAAAGTATTTGACTAAAAAGGTATTTTGCAAAGTTTACACAGAGAAGTGCATTACTGTTATATGGATGATGTCTTCCACTATCTGTTCAAACACTACCTTTGCTACATTTCAGAAATAGAGTTTGTCACCGGGTTTCTTACACAATCCTTGCCAAGAGCAGCATTGCTACAACTGGTACAGAAACTTCTGCTGCTGGTACCTCCTGTATTTTGCTCCATACGTCTACTGTTGGGCCTAAGGCATTTTCCTCCAAAGCACTATCCAAAATACCACTGAAGAGACTTTTTAGTAACCACATTTAACGTCCCATTGGGTTATGCACGTATAGGCTATGTACACATTGTGCTAATTACTACTAATTGAGTAGTAGCAATCATACTGCAATAAAAGGAAGCAATATGCAACATTTAGTACTAGTCATATCTCAGTCAGATGCCATGTTTATCCTCGTGCCTTCTAAATCACTTTGTAGATTTGCTGTCATTTTACAATAAATAAACCTTACAAAAATGGAGAAAAAGAAGGGTAAAGGCACATTGTAGCACATCTAAATCATTATTTATTTTCATAAGGTAATTAATGGTTGATTATAAATTGAGATAATTAAATCATCTGCTATGCACAAATACCCTAGTGAATTAAATGCCAGTTCCTAATTAGTTTATAAACTGTTGTGTCTTTTAACATAACATTTCTGAAGGAGAAAGAGTTCTCAGTGTCTTATGAGAACATTCTTCTTTAGTTGGATCCACTTGGATTTGTATTCCATGAGCTCTGGATTAAGTAAATCCACAAGTAACCTCTCTAACACCAGAAGGTTTATCTACATTTAGCACTCAATCTAAAAGAATCTACAAACCTCCAATGTCTTTAACCCTCTGCCTCTTTGGGTTCTCTTACTTTTGGGTCTGAGTGCATACAAGAGACGAATTACTCCACTTGGCCTGCCTTGCGTAGTGGTTTTGGAGGAAAAAAGGAAAAAAAGAAGGCAGAGATATTTTACCCAAGTCTACTGAAAACTCAGCCAAACAGCTTTCAACTGCTTTCAACGCCCAAAGCTTTAAGGTGCATATTGTTCTCATGCAAACTGGCCATTCCTGAAGAGGTAAGGACCATGTATGTGATACATGGGTAATACATTCCAGGGTAAGGACACATGTATGTGATACTCCTGAACTTGTCACAGAAAAACAGTGAGGGCAAAGAGAAAGCTTCTCAGTGTAGCAGATACGTTCACCAGAGGAATGCATCAAATTGCCCTTAGAACTGCCAAAAAGGAGATTTCAAACCCAAAGAGGAATGATGTACAGAATAAAAATGTCATATTAAAAAACAGGACAAGTAGGCAGCTGTTGAAATATATATATGTGTATATACATGTATTTATCTAAAAAAAGTGAACAGCATTAGTGTCACTCAGATCTGCATGGTGCCAATTGGTATTAAGTATTTCACTATGACTGCAGTAAGTCCATATTATTGGTATAATTGGCTTCCATTCATCTTCAAAATTAATTTATGGTGAGAAAGATAATGCATGTTTTAACATATTTTGAAATGATTTGTGATTACATAGATACTCCTTTGCTATCTTTTCACATCTCTCCTTTTGACTCAATGTATAAGGCTTTCTTCTAAATGCGGGGTGTGTCAAGCATCACTGCTGTACTTCCAGGACAGTAACAGCAAGCTGGCTTTCACGTGTTGTGAAGAGACTGGAACAAAACACTCAGCTTTGACTCCTCAGTAAGTACACGGGTTATGCTTTCATTACTGCATTAAAAAAGCTGTGAATTGCTATCTGTGAGATTCCTGTGCCATACTGCTACTTTTTTATTCTTAATCGTAACACCAAGGCTCTGTGCAGCCTTTTTCATCTGACTATTTCAAGGCACAAAACATCAACCTATGAAGTCTTATGATACCCCTGTGCTATTGCGCTGATTTTTTATGTATGGTTTGCAGAATACTAGAATAAGCTGGTGTAGGGAGTGAGAATCAAAAAAGGACCCTAGCAGTGCAGTGAGACCTCCTCCAACACTCCTGCTGTTGATTTAGTAATTAAGGATCTGATCTGGCCTAGTGAGGTCATGGAATTTACTGCAGTGTAATTAGGTTTAGAGGCTATATACTTTAAAGTCTGATTATAGTCAGAAAAATTATGCATTTTCTTATCCAACAGACCTACTCTCAAGGCTAACTATGGTCATAAGATGACAACTTCACACATGCTTCTGAATATAATCTTGTTCTACTGTGAGGAGACTTAAACCAAGCAGCTACTAAATGCTTACCCCATCCAATTCCATAATAATATAAGTGCTTGCTCTCTTCTGATCCGAATACTTTGATCACCATACTGTAAAGATGAAATCCTTCCATCAGCATCCATGCAAAAGCACTCAGGAAGAAAAAATGAAGGAGAATAGCCAAGATCTTGCAAGGCACCTAAATTGAGAACAAAAATTAATCTGTTAATTCTTTGTGATGCAGGCACTTTTTGTTTTCCCGATATACATTTACGTGCTAAATGTTAAATCTCTGGAGTGGAACAGGCTTAAAAACAAAGCACTTGAGCATTCCTTTTTTCTAGAGTATTGTCAGTTAGCTTCAGAGTAACACAACCTTTTAGCTTTAAACAAAGAAAAGCAACACAAACCACCCCAAAACTATTGCCAACTGTGATACGGAAACCCAAACTGATTCTTATTCATGATAGTAGGAGCAATACTCCTACTATAGTCTACAAAAAATGTAAGAATTCAAAATCAAAGGGTCAGCATCCTGTTGCTAAGCCTGTAGTAAATACAGCAAAGTAGGAAAGTCAAAGAAGTTGGGATACAAACGCCCTCTACCTTGATCCCTGCTCTGTGGTGGTGGAATTCCCTAGCATAGTTCATGCTTCATTTTCTGCAAAGAACTGGTAGAAAGTCAATGGATCAGTTAAGCTTGAGCAAAACATGGGAATTTCACAGTGACATACCATGTTGAACCTACTCTTTAGTTACACCTCGCCATGTGGCTTTCCTACTTCATTGTTGTTCACATCGAACATAAGGTAACACATAAATTAAATCTCATTGTATCCCAGTGTCTGTCCTGGTTAGAAAGTCTGTAAAAGTCTCATATGCTCTTCCATCAGCAATATTAATATAGACATTTCAAGAAATGCTAGCAAGCTTTCACTGGCTCTTGAGCCCAAATTGCTCAATAGTAAGTATCTAGTTTGCCCCCCTGTTTGAATTCTCACTTTCCCAGTCTGATTTACCAGCTGTATATGAAGTCATATTTGGCAAGAATGCATCGAGTGATTAAGACAAAGAACTCAAAGTTTTCATATAGTTTAAATACCCCTTGATTGTCCTTTATTCACTAGGTGCTATCAAGATTCTGGAAATAGGAGCCAATAGAAAAATTAAAGCAACAGAATAATACCACCTAGAAAGTGAGCCCGCCTGGTGTAAACTAGACCATTTCAATTTAGACTGTAATGGATGTTTTGAAGTGCCCCAAAAGAGAAGAATGCCATGACCAAGAAGTAAAAACATCCTCTTGAGTCCTTTTTACACCCACCTCAGTGCTTACTGTGGGCTACAGATAATGCAATCTGGGCTTAAAACCCGGCTTTTCCTTAAGTTGCTCTGCATAGAGATCTTTACTTTTTTCTCTATGTCTCCTATCAGCCTACTTGACAAGAACAGGAAAAACTAATCCTTTCTTCTTCCCCACTCCTCACGCACTCACACAGCACACTCTCCCTCCCCTGCTGATTGCTTTTCAAGGATGTCTCACCACAAGTGGGTTTGCTCATCGTGCAGTAATTGAACAGATGTGAGTGCCAACGTTCTTACCACAAGATAACCTTGTTTGGTTTGTTTTCAGTTAAGGCACATTTTAAACACTCTTGGAACAAGTCCCAGCTATACGTGTTTCACATCTTGCAGCATACTGATGACGGTCATTCTGCTTGGTGGTTGTAACATCCCTTCTGTGACACCTACAGAATTCCAGAGGGGTTGCTTGCATGCCATCCATGCAAACAGGAAGACCTTTTTTTCCCCCTCCGTGGTTTCCCTTCCTTGTCAAGTCACAGTCGGGTATCCAGGCAGATGCAGTCTGTGTGCTGAGGAAGCATTACCAGTATGAACTAGTTTGCTGTCCTGCTACACTGGTCTTCAGACGTTTATCATCAGTTCCCTTTGTTGCTTCAGCTTAGCTGCTGTGTGCTGGCATTTTATTCTTTCTTGTTGATGGTTTGGGATTTTGTACACTAATGAAAACAAAAATGTTGGGACTTGCTTGTCTAACAAAAATTAAAGCTTTCCCATGCCTTCCCTCTGGTAGTCAGCTAGTTCTGTGCTAGTGCAAGGACATTCTAATGCACATCCACTGTGACTAAATGCATTAAAAAG
This sequence comes from Psilopsiagon aymara, assembly GCA_024733675.1. Taxonomy (NCBI): domain Eukaryota; kingdom Metazoa; phylum Chordata; class Aves; order Psittaciformes; family Psittacidae; genus Psilopsiagon; species Psilopsiagon aymara. Next base: position 49,261 of record JANRGW010024966.1, on the reverse strand, counting down.
CAGTAACATCGGTTTTAATTCATGTAAGTGAGATCTGTAAGTGTTGTAGTATTTCACAGTGTTTGGTGACATATAACTAAACCAGATTTGCTTATTGACAAAAACTGTAAAAACCTTTCCTGTTAATTTTATAAGGCTCTGAAATCCATTTTAATGCCTTTTGATTTCTACTAGAAGATTAGTCCATGAAAATATAAATGCAACATAAAGCTGACTTACAAGCTAATTCTGTCAAACAGATACTTTCCAATTTTTAGGTAGCCAAACAATAGGAATTGCAAAACAGCAGAAAAATAAAACACTGTGAAGTAGCAGGAGACTGTCCTATAAATAATTTTGTAAAATAGAGATTTGCAGGTTTTTTTACAGAAGACCCATAGCAAAAGGTGCTACTCATTCTGTATTTGTGCATTAGTTACTTTGAAGATACTCTTAAATGAAGGATTGCCGTCTTGAAAAGGGTGTAGAAAAGCTGAGATTTTACATATTACAAATACACAGAGCTCCCTTGCTGTGTCATATGATGCACACTACTTTTAGCAGACTGCCTGTAAAAAGACAGATCTCATTACTGTTACTCTTATAGCTGACTACTACTGAGTCTGTGGAAATAGAAAAAAATCAGTCCAGCCAGCAGCAATGCACATCATGTTATAGTTGTTGAGAAAGTAAAGCATATTCTCAGAAAAGCCTCTCAGAAAATAGGAGTCACTTGTTTACTGAGGACAGTCTTAAAACAGACAGGCAAATTTGCATACATTCAACTTATAATAGTGTTCTCAAGTGGCTATCTTACTGCATTATACAGAGCCCTTCTGAAACTGTCTTTCTCTGCAATCTATATGCTGCCTTGATATACAGTCTAGAATTTATGCATGTACATATATCATAAACAAAAGTAGCTCATTTCATCTCCCTATTTCGAAGCAATTTAAGCAATGCAATGCAGGAGTACTGGTGAGAAACAGCTCATACACTGATGCAGAACTTCAAATAGTGGACACATTTTCTAGTTGTGCTGGGAAAACAGTGCTGCCTAACACATTCTATTTCAACTTCCATTTCCCTATGTCTAAGTAATATTTTACTTCCTCCCCCAAACATGCACTCAGGTCCTTGGAAGGTTTTATTAGCCTGAAGAAATGTTCATTAATGATTTTAAAAAATGGACACCTCTGATAGCATTCTGTTAAAAACAGCAGACTCTCTAATCAATAGCAGAGAGTAACTAGGAGGCAAAACCTTATGAAGAAAGAAATCCATCTGATGCTGAAAATCTAAGGGAAGTCATAAGACTGGCACATGGACAGCAAATACATCTTAGGGACTTGTCAGTATAGGAAGAAAATGCTGTGTGTGAAGAGACTTGCTTTCTCTAGTAAAAAGATACCTTAGTTTCAGGAATAACCGCTTTCCTGGAATATACCATGATCATTTAGGACTACTGAGTCAGCACTACTTATGTTAGGTATGAAGGACCAGCTTCCAAAAATAAAAAGGAAAAAAGGTTTGGTTGTATTATAAGGACAAAATTCCTATTTGTAGCCATCAGAGTTTTGTGGTTAAAAATTACTTCTACTCTACAAAAGGACTATTGCTGCAGTATAAATTCTAAGTTATTAAATAATACATTTGAAATTACCGCGGAATACTGTAATACTGTATCTGGAATCAAAAACTAAATAACCCTAGAGATGGAGATGGGAAACAATGGAGCATCTAAAGGCAGTGATGCAAGAAAGTGATGTCAGTTCAGGGCCTGTTTCCACAGTGCTGTTCCCTATTGCATTGTATTTCCTCACACAAACTGGTACCACTTCTCTTGGCAAGCAAGGGCACTTATAAACAGTGTAGCACTAGATACACTAAAAGTCTCTTCGCTGATGCAGAATACTAACAAATTTACACCTTTGGGCGTAAATACCGCCTCCCTATTTTTGCAAAATACCATTTAGCAGTCCAATTAAAGCAGCATTTAAAGGCATTAAAACTGATGTCAGAACTAGTGAGAACAGAGCATGCAAAAGGTAAGGACATGAGACTAATAAAAGGATGAATCACAAGATCGCTGATCCCAAGAGGTTAAAACAATAAAAGTGCAGCAGACAGTATGCAGATTGTGCTTTTCAGCTTTAAGATCTTTACAGTATTGTGCCCTACAATTACTTCTGTTACAGAGGAGAGAGGGCTGAAATATCCATGGAGTCTATTTCTGAAGTGTTTCACTTAGTACACCATTTTTATAACCCCTTGGGTCCAAGTTTTCTGTAGATAAGTGTTTCACTTCAGAAGGCTTGTGCTATAAAACAAGTCTTGCTTTCTGGGTGCTGCTGTTTCAATTTAACTTTCAATTTAATTTTACTTTCAATTTAAGTAAGTTTTGAATAGGTTTAAGTTAAATTAAAATATGCACCTATTGAACTGTAACTTCAATGTATGTGAGCATTGCACTAGCTTACCTAAAGAAGCAGGACATCTCTGTGTGGACAAGGCATATGATAAATAAAAGTGGACACTGGGACATGTCTCCTGGGAACATGGGCTCCACCTACATCCAACTAGTATTTCACAGTATTTTAAAAGACTGGAAGTGATGCAGGCCCTGAAAAAGTGTAAAGGGGCTTTTACACGTTATCTGAAGTGACACAGATGAGAAAAGAAAAACTGAGAATAAAACACCCTGTTATGCTGAGTGAATGTTTTCTTGCCCTCAAGTCTATGTTCTTTCTAAAGAGATTTAGTTCTATACTTGGAGAGGATTATTTTAATTCCTGGTTTCCACTGTCTTCAGTTTCAAGTAGTATCTTTTGCTGCTCTCCATTGTCTCCATTTCATTTCCATATAAACCATTCCCTAGCATTTTCTCCCTCGCACATGATCTTACTCATTCAGGGCCTACATGAATGTTAAACAGCAAAAAAAGATGAACTTAGTTCTACAAAGTGCTTTTAGATCCTCATGTAAAAATAGCCTATGTAAAACCAGACATTATTGTTATTTATAAATATAACAGAAGCTCAAGGGATCCCATCTGAGCTGAAAATAGATATAAGTACTTGTAAAATGAAGAGTGTGCAAACCTCATTTATTGTACTGAGAATAAAAAGAATCAAAATTGATAGAAACTGCTCACTGCTTGGGAAAAGTCAGATGGAGCAATAGCTAGTCACCAAAGGAGCCAGGTTTTGATCATCACAAAAACCAAGCACACTGGAAGATTATTTTAAAATCCGCTTTTCTTTCTTCTTTTTGCAAGTGGGACTTTCCATCAACAGACATACGTTACTTTAAATAAGATATTTTAAACATAACAATGAAAACAAACTGGATTTACTAGTGTGTAATACTGTTAACATTGTCTTAATCTAACCCAGCTGGTTTTAGATGCCAGTTTTAATGCTACTCTGAAAAAGGAATTCCCACCTGATCCATAAAATCAATCTGTAATTTCAAGTTCTGATATATGTGATCTATACATGCATAGTGTTTCAGTACCACATAAGCAACAGCAAGGTACTGTTACCTTAGATGCCAAGAGAAGCATATACATGGTTTACAGTACTGAGGATCTCAGATTAAACTCTTACATGGAAGTAATGCTCTGGCTAATTAAGCAGTAGTTCCTATTACCTTTCTCACTGACTATTCCACAGGTCAAATAAACATGAATGATACCTAAAAATAATCTCCATCTCTAGAGCAGAGATCATAATCAACAGATCTGCTCTTCAGAGAAACAGCATATTCTACCACACAAATAAAACTTCATGTACAAAAAATCCAAAGTCTTTCTGGTTCGCAGAATAAATTGCTACAGCTGCATCAGGAAGCTCATTACCTTCCAACAAGAATAAGATAACTTTTTAATGTGGAAAAAAAAGGCAAACTGTACCATAGCAGAGAACAGACAATTAAAAAAACCTACACATACCCCTCCCCACACCAAACCAAAACTGTAACAAAAATACAAATACCCTACCTAAATACAAATTTCATGCCATTTTCTTCAATACAGAATTCCTAGTTTTCAGCACAGAGAATGGATGAGAGAAATCATAAGCTACATCACGCAGAAGTCAACCATGCCTTCTGAACACACAGCTGAAACACTCTCTGTCACTGTAGGGATTTTGATGGTGATATGATGGGTGCGTATCTCTTTCAGTTTGCAAACATCCAGACATAGCCAGATACCATGATATCACTATTTGGATACACAGGAGGCTGTATCCAGTGTTGAAGGATAGCATTTTTGGCTAAGGCACATTAAAAATAGGAAATGTCACTTGCAAGACAATTTCTTGCATGTGGTAGGAGGCATTCATTCTACGAAGATGCTTTGCAAAACCCACTATTGCTCTTTTTAGGACTTACCGTTCCAGGGCTGAACTGAAAGCTGGTGAGAAGCAGGATCTGAGCCACCAAGACAGCAAAGGAGAGGTTAGCATGAATATGATAGCGCTGGTTGCGGATGGTGCTGACAGACCTGGCGGAAGATAGAAAGACACATGACTAAAACAATATTCAAGAAGCACAACTGTATTTACGAGTTATCAGGAAGCATTTTGATTGGCTTTCGGTCATTCCTTTTGGTGGAAGTTATCATGACATCTTTTGAGCACATCTTCCACCAGGATGGAGTGGTACCTAACTGGTTTATTTGATTCTATGATATTCTTCTGCCATTCTAAAGATAGCAGAAAGACTGATTTGCATGTTAATTAGCTCTGCTGATGACTTGTGATAGGTACTAACAAAGGGCTTGATTCTGAATGGTGCTGCATTGTCAAGAAAGTCAGATATGCACCTCACAGGAAGAACATTGTCTTGCACCATCTAGTCCATACTGTACCAAAGTTTCTGGTTTCATTTTGTTGGTATTTGCCTGTATTAAAAATAAGGGAATGTGAAAAGACATAAGTTACAATTATGACTTTACTATTATCAGCTTTGAGCACAGGAACTATCACTACTGGTGCAGATGGGCAGTGCCTATCTTGACAGAGACCTGACCTTGATTACAACATCATGTGAACATATCTCTCTTGGCTTCGCAAAGAGCAGCTGGAAAGCCGACAAGAACATGCTTTCCTGGGAGCCTTCTGACCTCGTGTTTCTGTTCTCATCCAGAAATGGGTAGTGGAAAACAAACAAAAACATTTATCTGAACATTATGGGCCTTTTGCATAATTTTATTCTTTAAAAAAACAGTACTAGTGATAACAGGTTTTCTATTTCGATTCATACTGCCTGCCAGCCCCTACCATCAACTTTCATCATTCCAGGAAACCTGGGCCGTTTGGCTGTGTGAATAGCAGTACTTCCTCCATACAACAGTACATGCACCCATCTTTTTGTTGTATCACACTGGACAGTGATGACTTTTGCAGCCACTGAGACACCTCGTGCATGTTCCCTGCAGCAGGGTGACACAAGCTGGACAGTGCAGACAGTTGTGTTCTGACAGTGCAGCTCTTCCAGCACAACTGTAGCCAGTTCTCCATTAGAAGGGAGTAAAGAGGAAAACAACAAGAAGTATTGATGTCCAGAAAGTAATTTGAAGAGACAGGCTATGCTGCCTGGTGCCAGTGACTTTCTAATAAGGCACTTCATGTAGTTGCAAACTGGAACATTGTTACCCAGAAGGCAAGCAGGACTGCCCTCCTGGGAAGTGGCCGTCATTGCCAGTATGCAGGGTAGCAAAGAACTTGCCAGATTCCTCTCCACTTACCTCATGGTCATCTAACACTAAATTGCAAAATTTCACTTCAGCTGTCTAATGAGGCCCTGCTCTCCAGTGAAAACCTAATCAAATTATTTTTAATTGGCAGTTTGAATGATCCTATATGTAGGTAGGGTGCTTAACCCCGTGACAGTCAAGCTCTCTTTCCAGATCTTCTGTTTGCCTCCAGTTTCTTGAGGAGTTTTCAGCCTGGCTGCAGCAATACCATCTCCATTGGCTCCCTTTTCCTTTCTAAACATTACAGCACCCAGATTTGCACTCAGATGAAAACGAAGCAGATAATTCCACTTAGCCTACACATGCCAACAGCGCAATGCCAGATAGGCAGAAGTGGGGCTTATTTAGAGTGGATTTTGCCATGGCTATGCACTTAATCCAAGTATGACCAACACAGGTCTTGAGACTTGGAAATAATACGGGGTTTGGAACAAACAAACACTGCAATCAGTTTACTAGGTTCCAGCAAGTCCTTTTTCCTAGAAACTGGCCTCTCAGCAGGATGTCCAAAAGACATGCTTAGGCACAGAAATCACAACTTGAACTCTTGAGCAGGAAGAACATGATTCAGTGTGCAAAAGGAGACAAGAATCCCATTCCTCGCTGTGCTCCCAGCCTGCTGCGCAACCTCAGACAAGTTACTTCATCCTTTGTCAGATTTTCTATTTTTTATTTAGACAGAAACCTCTATGAACGCTTTTTCAAAACCTTTTGTACCAAGCCTGGCTGGGACTCCAACTCAGTTTTCACTACTGAAATACAGAGAGGCATAAAGACCCCTTAAGAGCCCTGCAGCAGAAAACCTTCCCAGTGAGAGATGCCTTGAAAGGTCTGCATAATACAAGCAAGAGGCTTCAGAGGATTTAAACATAAGCCATGGAATGAATTTCACCCTGGCTGTGGTGTCCATCATCCTACTGAAGCAGCACATCAGAAAACTTGCGTAACAGAGAACAGCAAGGTACTTCAAAAGAAATACGGGTTATATGATGCAATTGTGTACAACCTGTATGAAACTAAAGTGGGTCAGCTAATGCCTACCAAGCTTTCCTTTCTGGGCACACCTTTATAAACACACTGCCTTACAGACAAAACAGCTGAAAAGCAGAAGTACCAATTGCACACAGCAAGCAATTCAAAGATGCATGTAGGGGGTAAGAGACAGTGATCCAGCACTCCCTGTTCATATGGCATTTGCTTTGAGCTCCAGACCAAGCCCTCCTAAAGCCTCCTTGCAAGATTCCTGAACCACAGCAAAACATTAAGAGTTCAGAAAACTTCCAAAAATCCCTCATAGGATGGAAATGGCTTACTATATAAAGATCACCCATTTCAGGAAATGAAAGTAATTTAGAAATAACCAACGAACTGTAACAAAGTACATGTGCAGAATCTAATTAAGAAAAGTGGTTGAATTAATAGCCATTGTTTTATCCTGAGCAACGGTAGGGATCCCAACCAGTGGCCTGGAATGCAATGCTGGCTCTCTGCATAAAAGTTATTCAGCAGATATTAAGTTAAAATTACTCACGACAATATAGCAAATGTGACCAGTGTGATCGTCAAGCAGAAGATGGACAGAGCACAGCCAACGTAAGTGATGGAGGAGAGGGCCACCTGGTGTTCTCTTGTTAGCTGTGCACAAAGGAAAAAAACCACAGAATAAAAGCTGTTAATTGATTTATTACACTATAGGACCACAGGTCAGTTCCCCTGCATATAGCATTTCCTCCTCCATCTGCCCATATATGCACTTATATTCACAGTTATTCGTTGTGTTTCTAACACAGGAAATTAAGAGCTGACTCCAAACTCAGTCACACAGCCAGAGCATCTACATGCCACTGGCATTTTGGTTTTCTTTTACTTCATTAATCAGGCTTTCCTTGGAATAAGTTAGTCTCTGCTGCTGTGATACTGTCAAGCCTGAGATTAGAGCAGCTTATTGGCTGAACACAACATGTCAGCAACGAGATCTTTCACAACTCACAGGGCACTTTGCTAATGCTCTCATGCTGCAATAATTTACATCATTGTGCAAATACCAGAAGTGCTTCACAGCAGTGAGAACTGACAAACCAAGATAACCCATAAATCACAGGCCATTTATAGCCCACTTGTTTTGTTTAAAGTGTCATGTTTTCGGTGCCTGTTGAAGGAGCTGGACTGACATCTACAGAATGGAAAACCACAGAAAAGACCCAGCATGGGCAGTCAGAGTGTAAGCTTCTTGTCTCAGCCTCTGCTTGTATCTACAAGGACCTTTTGTAGGAGTAATTCAGTTTTCATGAACATTTAATCTGCACAGTGCCCGCCAGTAGGATCTATGTTACAACCTGGATAGATTTGAGGCAGGGTAGGGGGAATAGGACACAATGTGTTTTGCCTATTCATCTTCAGTCAAACAGAAAGTCTGCTTTAATTTTCCACGCAAGTTCTTATGAAAGAATGACAAAAAAGCCACACCCAAACAAGGGGAGCCAGGCAGTGTTAATGCATAATATGGAGAACAGAGATAGGCAGGAAAAAGTTTTGTCATCTCAGAAGAATTTTCAGACATTTTTCCTGAGTTGAATCTGGATGGAATTGACATTTTCATAAACTGAACATTAAAAAGTTCTAATGCTGTTGGGTTTAGTTCAGCGCGTATTTGCTATAAATTCCTAGCTGAAACCTCCTACAACATATATATATTTGTTATGAAAAATACTGAAAGAAGCAATGAATGTATCTTCCTTTTTTTTACAATAACTCTAATAAAAAGTAATCTTTTCTCATCATTTTGGATTTCCTATTATTTTACAGACACACAATAAAAATTTCCCCCTAATTGCATTAATCAAATCCAACCAGTTCTAGCAATAAACTTCCCATTAAAATGCCTTTTAAAGGGCAGAAACAACATGCCACGTAGTATGAGGAAAAAAACCTTTTCAATTACAGACAAAACTGATGTGTTGTGAAAATACATTTTCCCTGTAATTATCTGCCAGTGGTACCAGCTCACATGCAGGAAGTTTTACAGTAGAATAGACTGTGACTCGCTCAGCAATTGGAATTACTAAGTGATGCAGCAGCAGCACTGAAAGACAACTGTTGCTATGGTGTTATAGTTCCTAGGAAATATGATGCAGCTCTTTAGTATTTTTCTCTTTCAGCCAAAGTCACATTTCTTTTCCCTGACTTGGATAGCATCAATTACAGAAACAAAAGGGTTTTGTAGGCTGGACCAGCTTAAAAGGTCCATATAATTTCCACAAAAGAGTTCCTATCATCCCTCATTCCCTGGAGAGCCCAGAAACAGGAATAACTTATGTGGTAAATTGTGCAGTTTCAAAGTTGTTTCCTCATCAGAGATATTCAAGTCCAAAATGCATGGACCTTATTTCCTGATCTCTCCAATACACATCCCTATCTCCTCCGACAGGTGGCCTGTAGGTCTACAGAAGGAGGAGGGGAGCAGAGGAAGCTTTTCCAGATTCAAGTCACTCTGAAATCAGTATTTCTCAGCAGTTCAAAGCTTTCTTTCACTCCTTTAGCCCTCAACGTCTGCAGCCAGAAAATGCTCCCTACAGAGGTCAAAGCTCCTCAGTGCTCATTTAGATTAACACTGGTCTATTACAGTGTTTGCATTGGCAAAGATGGGCAAGATCTGCAAAGGATTTACTACCATATACAAGTACAGAAAATACAGGGGATCCGTCACATGGAAATGGGCAAAATTCAAAGCCTTTGTTTTTTTTTCCCATAGAAATCCAACAGAAGATAACAATCACACAGCTTTTTTTTCCTGACTAATTTCTGTCATAACTAAGATGCCTCTAAGAGTGTCTTTCTCTGGGTTTTAGCTCAGTCTTCCTCCGGAAACCCCTGCAGGGCAAGAGAACACATCCATCAAGTTCTCCCAAGGGGAGCCTGTATTACTTAGAAATGAAAAAGGAAAAGAAAAAAAGAAAACCAGCCCTCTCATCAACAACATGCAGAAGATTCATTCAAATCTAAAATAACCTATGTGCGTCCCCGCATCTATGAACTAAGGAAATGGCTCTTGCCGTGGTAAACACAACCAAAATCTGATGATGCTGAAGCAATTTGTTTTACTAAGGAAAAGATGGAGCCTGCAATAGCTGTCAGGTTGGAGGGCACAAGAGAGTGGTCCCTGTTCACCACGGCTCCAGCCAGTGAAATCATCTCCCTTCTGCAGGTGACAGGAATTGCAGGGAGAAGGACACAGCATGAAAAGAAGTCCTGGAATGACTTCCAGGGTGTGGAGCCTCATTTTTAAATACAGGTATATGGTGCAAGAGAGGAGAGAACCTGTATTTAAAATATCAGATCTCAGTAGTAGGATCCCACAACCCACTACAGCCCAGCTGGATGTTGTGTGCCTATGCTCACACTGTAAGGGTTAACAGGCATGCAGGTTTTTAGAAATACCTAGCTTATCAAAGCATCTGATATGAGCTGATTTCATCTTCCCTCAGCTTGTCTTTTGGAAAACTGGAATACGAGACAGTAATTTGGTATGATCTTTTAGTCATCACAAAAATGCTAAACAAGCTGAAATGCTATTACTAAAGGAAACAGCATTAAAAAGTACCAAATAAAACATTGAGCAATCTGTGAAGTAGTCCCACGAGCCAGATTCTCACACTTGTTCCAATCCATATTAAATTACTCTTCTAGAAGGTTTTGCTTCTTTGAGTTTAGACAGTCTCTTACTCAGCAGGAAGCTGAAAAGCAGGGAAACGAGCTCATGGAATCATGAGTGCTAGTAATCATGAATACTAAACCCGAGTTTCTTAGTTTCAGCTTTAACAAAGTCAGATCAAAAATTAATACACCATATAAAACTCCCACCCTTCCAGTTCAGGCTGTAACACCCTTTACACCTTTTAGTGTCACTAATAGCATGGGTAAAGATCTGATGGTTTCAGAAGTTACACCCATCTGCAATATTACCACCTATTGTCTCACCCTTGTTCTTCCACAGAAGTTAGCACATTGCTGAACATTTTTATCTTGGAAAGTTGCAGGCAATCAGATGGATTGAAAAATTATTCTGGAAAGATACCATTTCAGACTGCAAATATATATTTTCCCTTTACGACCCTGCTAATAACATGAAAAATAGCGACATCCAACTCCTCTGTTTAAAAATAACTGCACAAGAACAGCAACACAGGCCTCTCTACTCAGTCCCCTTCCTTTGTGTGAAATTTTCACTCCTGACCCTTTTCCTCATCAGTCGTCTCTCAGGCAGTTGACTCCATGTTTCCTGCTTTGCCAAGGGGGCACTTCTGGCTCCCTCCAGAGGAAAGGACGTTTGGGGGAACACCAATCTAAGATTTTCTACTTTGCACGCTGCAAAATATCCCTCTATGTCTGCTTTTGCAGAGGCAACATGTCAAGACAAAGGGCTGTGTTCAAACACGTAAATCAAGGTTTGCCATAGCTGATCCTGAAAGGGTTTGCCTGTATACCAAATTATAACTTCACAATTTTAACTCAAAAAGCAGTAATTTCATTGTCTAAACTACTTTTGAAATCTCCTTTGTGAAAAGCAATTCATCTTTTTCCAGAAAAAGACAAGCTTTTGAACCAAAACCTGTTTTACAGTCCTAAAAAATGAGCCCTGCAATCTTATATATTGTGCTTATCATTTGTATTTTTGTGTCAGTTACCAGTAGAATACAATGTATTTCTGCATGTGCTTATACAGTGTATACACTTTATGAAATCCAAGTTATTTGCTTACTGCTACAAATGCAAGACATGACAACTGTATTTTGCCCTAAGTCCAAATATAAGAGAAAGTTCTATTTTAATGTCCCTTTTGGTCAGCTTTCCATCTCAGAAAACATTCCTACCATAAAGTTACTTATAATGACATATGGATTTTACCCGGTTTGTCAGACCAACTGAGAAATGCCATGAGATGACCACCCCCTGCCCTCAGCTGAAATCCACTCTCAAACCCTTCAGCAAAGCCTTGAAACAATACATCAGGAGACATTTTTTGGAGGGAAGGAAGAGAGAAGAGGTAGGGGGTGAAAAATTAAGGCTCAGGCAACCCTACTGAAGCTGCACCTTTAAGATGCAGTTTGAATCCAATTAAGAAAAGGATGAATAATTAACTTTGGCAGCTGGAGTGCTTCAGAGACATTAAAAAGCTGGCCTTGGCTGATGAAGCTAATGGTTTTAATTGCCTCCAGAAAGGCTGCTGAAATTCAATTTCAGTCCAGTGAGGCTTTCATTTATATATTAAACAATAACAACAATACAAATATCTGTTTTCCTTCAGCTTGCCAAGCACTTTTTTAGGTACATAACAATATGTTCCTTCAAATTAACATCTGTGTTTAGTTCAGGAGGCTCAGTCTACCCACTGAGACCACCACAAGGATTTTGGCAGGGCCATACCCAACAGCACCGCACAGTCACTACTCTAAGGGGAAAAATAGAAAGTCTAACTTGATTCAGAGTCTTCATTTCTCAAGTCACAATGTATCAGATACCGCAAGTTTAGAGAAAAAAGGCCTCTCCAAGTCATGCTTTGCAGCGAAATCACCTTTATCAGCCATTTCCAGCAGAAATGCTTTTGAATTCCCATTCTCTATTAACTCCAAAACTCCTAGTGATCAGCAATAAAGTGCTACAGAGGGGGCTTTTCAGGATTAAAGGCATGTTCTCCTACAACCAGCTCAGCCTGGTGGCTGATCATTTAAGACTATTCACTGTGATATGAAAATGTAGCATTTGCCAAATATTTCTAACAAGGTATTAATTAGTATTTTTAAAAGCCTGCGTCATCCTTTAAAGTAGTTCTAGGCAAGATGTCATCAAACAGCAGGTAATCTGTTAATTTCAGATCTCACACAGCAAGTTTTTAGTTCAAACAAAGCCGGAAGGAAGCATGGCAGAGAAGGAGGACTCAAGTTGTGAAGTGGCACCAAATAATGACAAAGTCTGCGGACCAGAAAAGCAGGTATTTGCAAGTTCTCCCTCATATCTCCGTGTAACATAATAATGGGGTTTTTCTGTCTTCAATTCAGGCCTAAGACTTGCAGTGTTTCTCAAGAGATGCTGAACACTATAGTTACAGCAGATTATCCTCTGGAAACCTGAAGGAGCTACTTTTGCCCATACATCTAAGACTTGTACATCTGTTTTCTACTTCCTTGTTCCAGCAAAAGCAGGCTTGTTCTGTTTCCCAATTAACAGCCATAATGAAGTCCATCAGTTAGGACTGCAAGGAGAATAAAGCCCAGTGTGGATCCAGCCGGCTCTTGCAGGCAAAGAAACTATGGTCTTTCGCCAGAACCCAGGTCTGAGATTTTTCAGAGCAGTTGAGGATAATTAAATACTCAAATCCCAGTAAAATTCAATGGAAATCAGTATGTCTAACTCCCTTATCCCAGGCTTGGGCTTTGATTCAGAAACATCCACTTCAATTCAGGACTGCGGCTAACTGTGGCTTGCACTGCAGCCAAGAGCTGCCAGGTACCCAGCCCTGCATTTCCCCCTACACCACTATCTGGGGAGAGAGGGCATAAAAAGGCTAATACAGAAGACAGACAGAACTCAAGAGTAGAGAATGACTAAATCTAAAGATATGCAATAGAGAACAGTGATGGATAAAGGTGCAGTATCGTAACATTTTTATACTGTGTGGAGAAATCCTTCAGTCAGCAAGAAGACCTACCTGCTAAATAGCTCAGAGCTTTCATTTCCATAGAAAGGAAGTTTATGTTATTTTCTTAAGTATTCTGATTAAAATAGAATCCTATTTCATGCTCCTCAAACAAAAGAGTTCTATCAACCATTAATTGTGCTTTTCCAAAATAAAGAGTAATTTTTTTGTTCTCCTCTTTTGAGTGAAACTGAGTAAGTAACCGACCAATTCTCTAAGGAATTTGAGGGTTTCAGTGTCCTGCAGTATTAGTCCAAATTTTTCCATGTAATTCTATGGGATTAAGGACAGAATCAGAGAGTTTCCTATTGCTTTCCATCACAATCAACAGACCTGTACCACCATAGAAATCAAATAGCAGAAGAATGAACAGTGACTCTTAGGTAAAAGTCAAGATTGGTGCTCAGTTTTGGGGAAAGATGAGCATGAGCATAGAAAGGACAAAAAAAAGTATACTGCACAGTCATACTGTGACCACACCAGCAAGATGCGTCCCTCCACGGGGACAAAACTCACTGCAGTGAAATGGAGGGGCAAGTGGAGAGAGTGAGAAACAGCAAAGAAAGTTTACAAAGCAATGCTAGAACAAACACATGAGCTGATTTATCTTTGTTCATCTGATGGGTAAGGGCTGTCTAAACTGTCTGTAGAGAGCTCTTCAGTTAAATAAACCTATCAGTGGTAATAAACAAGGACCAAAAAAACCTGCAATGCCTATTCAATTTTTAAGTATGCAACACAAAAGCAAAATTACTGGATTAAGGCATTTTCCTTTTTACATTCCCAGCAATGAACAGCATGCTGAGAAAAGTAATTATATTAAAATTACAAACCAGCAGAAATCAGAGAATGACACATTATTTCCATTCCTTTGTCCTACTGGAGTATATAATCTGAACCTCAGCTGGCTGAGAAAGTTAAGGAAAAGGTTATCATTTCAGACTGCTTTTTAAAAGCCCCCTGAGTGTAATGTTTGATTAATAACTGCACCATTAGATTTAGGAAAACAAGGTTCCAAACTTGTAAATTACACACCAATCCCCCTTAGTTGTAAAACATTGACAATATTAGGACATTTTCAAAACAGCCTTTATGGACACGCACAGATGCATTCTGCTCTCAGTCAGCCATCCATCGTCAAAACTTGCTGGCAAACTCAGCTAGAACAGTGAAAAATAAAAGAAAGCCACACATATTGCCCTAAAGAAGAAATTTAGGACGTCTTTCATTTTGCAAATAGAAACTGCCAAGTCCCCAAGCCTTTTCAAAATTCTGGGCTCCCTAAAGATGCTATGGGCTGTCTCTAGAGCTCTAGCTGCAAGATCAGAGAGTTGGAAATACTTTCCCCTTTATAAACACTTCTCTGCTTTTAAGCCCATTGGTGAGCATCTTGAACTGTATTGATTGATCCTCCCTTTTGAATTATGGAACAAGACTACAAAAGGGATGAAAACCGAAGTCATTTCTAGCTTTAAAAATGCAGAAAATGTGTTTAAAAACATGAATAATTTCTACCACACATTGTACGACACTATTACTTCACTGGAAATGTCCATCCACATAGGAGCTTTATAGTAGTCATTTTTATAGCCTCACAGTTGAAAAAAGCAGGGGGAAAAAACAGGGGGAAAAATAACCAATTTCAGAGAATGGTCTAGGAGCCATAAAGACTGCAGTTGTTTCCTGCACTGGTCACTTGGGAGGGAGACCCAAACCTCAAGCTCTATTTTTCCCGTGGGAGGCAATGATTTCCCCTTTAAAAGGGATTTTTGAACTCTGGATCCCCAGGTGTCCACCACCCTTTTGATGAAATGACATTTATGTGGCAGATGGTACAAATAGCCTGGCATGCTTTGTAGTTATTGGATCACTATAAAAATAAAACCTGCCAGATGGCTAGCATGTTTCTTGGCAGGAGCATAGGGTCCCACCGACTGATGAGAGGAAGCAAAGCTGCCCAAAATAAAATAACAGCATCTGAATTTGCTTTGGAGTGCTTTTAAAATGTGGCTTACTCTGCGTTGGATTTGATTCCTGATGTCTAGGAAGCACCTTGAGACATTCCTCCATCTGTCTGCACCAGAGGAGCACTGCTCATGTTTCTTCTCCTGATTTCACCTGTCCCTCACGTCCCAGGAATGGGACCTCTCCATCAGCCTGTTCCCTTCCAGCAGGAAGTTCTGCTGGATGCAGGAGGTGGCACTGAAGGTCGTGATCTCCCCAGGCTCTGTGCTAGCAGAGGATATGTTCTTGAGGGAATACCCAATCTCTCATTCTCTGCTGCTCCTATCCAGGTTCAAACCTGCAGCACAGCAGAGCACTGTCATATGACAGTACTACAAGAAAACCACCACAGGGAGCATACCATGCTGGATCACCTCTACATGGACTTTCTCCAGAAGCAGCAAACATAAACCAGTGTAAACACGTCAAACTAAATGGATTGTTTATTTTTCCTACCACAGCTATATTAACGCACCATTGTCTCCCTAACTATAACACTCCAGGGCAGCTGGCAGGATCTGACTGTACCAGATGAAGCGAAAGCTGGAATACTTCTGTGGATTAAGGTATGAAAAGGGCAGACATGAACACCAAGAGCGCAGCTTTAGCTGTGATTTGCTATGAGGGACTTTTTTACTCTACCTCAATTTCCCCCATCAGAAAGAGAAGCTTGATCAGAGCAATGAGTTTGCCAGAGGAGGGGTACATGGATTAGTTAATATCTGCACAACAGCTCTGAATGTCCCACTGACACATCTTGTGGGGGAGATGCAATTATGAAATTCTCTATCTTAGTAACATGATCAAAGCTGTGAAAAGACTTTGAACAGAGCTTCCAAATTCTCATTTGGAATTTCTGTCCTTAATTGCATCCACATAACTTCATGAAGGCAATCAAGGGCTGAACATGTTCCTTTCACAAATATTCTGCTCATCTTCAGTCACGTTTTACCTTCAATTAACTTATTGACTCATTTTATCCAGTTGATAATCACTAATATCCAAAAACTCCAAATAAATGCTATAATTTCTGAAGTTAAAACCAACATGATAAATGAATCCCAGCAAGCAAGCATGGATTTGGGCCAGCCATGATACAGACATAACCCCAGAGCGATAAAAACACAAATAATTATGGTACTCCATGTAGGCCAATTGATCAGCAGGCTAACAGGTCAGTGCCAGGCTGACATCTGAGCACCACATGGCTCTGAGTTTTTCCAAGATGGTTACTTCATTCCTGAAATAAACTTGTTACAATTGCTAATCCCCTGCATCACTGAAAGCAGCTAAGCTGCATACATGCATCTCAAGCTAATCAGCAGGTTTGTTCATACTGTTCTTTCACAATCACTGTGACTTCAGTGCATTCAAGCTCTTGCTGAAACTAATATAAAATCTGGAGCAGTATTCAACTACACTTGTAATCCAAGCTCGATTTTAGCTTATTCACAGAATTCATAGTTCTTTCTCTTCCCACACTGCTGTATAGAACACAGATATCAGAGTAGAGGTTCATTTTGTCACATTTAAATTAAAATTCCAGAATTTAAAATTTCTCTTTATGACCTCTCTCTTTCAATTTCGTTCTCTGAAAATATTGGAATAAAATTGCTTCTTCATCTCAGCAGATTTCAGTCTCCGGAGATTACTTCCAGCTGGCATACAGCAGAATACTGACTGAATCAATCTAAGCTGTTTTGAGTAAAGATCAAGAAGGGAAATCAAGAACTCGCGGCTTGGTCCTAAGAACTTTCTTGCATTTCTATGCTCCCTGAAAATTAGACCCGCCTGACAGTCTGCTCCATAAATGTCTAACAATTTGTCAGCATTCCTCATCTCACAACACTTTAAGTATTCAAGAGAAAGCACCATCGGATGTAAGATATCCTACCATTTTATTCCTATGAATGTCTCACTGAAACAAAATGAAATCCATGAGAGACATTAATTCCTCCTCAAGCCAGGTGCATAAATTATTGACAGTTCTGTACCTTATAATAAAATGGCAACGATAAAGAAGCTACAGATTATATAAAGGCATTTATGCCCACAAGAAAGGCACAAACTGTGCATATATGCTGGATATTGGGGAAGGTATGAAAATGAACTGGAGAAGTACTGGCAGGAAGGGCAGCCCTGGGGGAGGTTCACAGTGGTCAAAGCTGACAAGGTCCGGATCATGCTACTGTTCTGTAATGGAAAAACTAGACTTAAGCATGCGAAGGAACAAAGAGAAGGAGTTAAGAAAGGAATTTAGCACAACTCAAAAGAAAAAGTTACCATTCTTGACAAACAGTTATCATATAATGCTTGCCACAAGCATTTACGTGACAGGTTACTTCTGAGGAAGGTCACTTATTGTCAATGTTTGTTGCTTAGAGACACCTTCGCTTTGTCTGAGCACAGAGTATGCTATACTCTCCAGCTGTGAACAGCCAGCTCCTTAAAACACTGCAATGTCTCATTAATGGAAAGCTTATGGGATTTTTCATTGTTTTGGGGCTGTTGTTGTTTTTTTTAAGCAAAAAGAAAATTAGCCTCACGAAAAGGAGCTGAGACAGTCAGAACATTTATTGCACTGAACTGATCTCAAGAGTTCATGGATTTCCATCAGCAGTGTTCTCCCAGGTCTGAAGCTGCTGTACACGTGTTGGTCTCTATTACATCTCATTAGAATTATCGATATCTCCCTCTGTATTTTTATCATTTTTTTCTGTGCATCAGCTTGCCTTTCTGCAAGGGGTGGTAGAACTGTTTGTACCTGGCTGTACTGTCCTGCTGACCAGGGCATTAGGTTAAAGGCTGTTACTGTGCCCTTGGAGAGGATGTCTGTCTGCTTGCGCTACTCGGAGAGCTGCATTTATCAGTACAACAGAAGAAAGGGAAATTATATGTTCCACAGGAGAACGAAAGTACAAAGCACCCCAAGTAGAATTCCCATGAAAAATTAAGACACTTTTTTATACCAAAATACAGCTTTCGATGAAAACCTTTCCAGTTTTCAACCAATTTCCAATCATTTATTTACATTTTCCATGAAAAGCAGACCCCTTCTTGTAAGAAACAGAATCTAGACAAAAAATAAACATTCTGTCAAAAACAGTGTTCATGTGGAAAAATTTCATCCAATTCTATTTATACAGCCACAGATATATAACAGCCATATAAACAGAACTGTTCAAATGTGGGCATCTGCATACTCCCACCCTCTCTTTTCCTTGTCTCATATGATCTGTGAACACCATTTATGAAAAGGAAAAAAAGGAATAAAATATACAGAAGTTCAAGACTGAATATAAAATCACTGAAACAATTACTTAGAGCACTGACAACCTAGTATTTCAAAGGGTGATTTATATGGACCCTTTGAACCTTGGCTCATGACTTTCAGAACATGGTGAATAAACATGCATATGTGCTTAAAATCACCAGCATTTTAACATCTACTTAGCAAGGTTCCAAGGACACGTAAGAGAAGTTTCCAATTGTCATGGTGATTCAATAGGCTTTACGCTTAGACATGTGAAGCAAATACTTAGCAAATGTTTCAGGAATTTGTAACTGAGCATAGACTGCTCGTACAGCTCAACAGCTTGTCTTTGCCCACATCTCAACTTCCTATTTTATACTGCCTAAAAAACAGTACCAGAAGATAACACTAAGCAGTCAAATTTAAGGGCATATTTTGGACAAAGATTTGGGATGAGATTTTCAGAACAAATCTGAGAGAGGGACTAAACAACAGCCAAACCAGAACTGTAATTGAAGCACGTTGGAGGGATTACATTCTTCACTGGTTTGTTAGCAGCAACATTACCTGGGACTCCACATGGACCCACTCTCATCACCAAAAAATTATAAATTCCCTTTACTGTCACCTGTACAATGTCCTCTACTGCTCTTCCTGCCCTTAAGAAATCATGCCAGAAGTGCGGCTAAAGAGAATTCCCACCTACAACAGACATGTTTCATTTCCTGCTTCATTTCAGCTCCCCAAAGTTTTAAAAAATACAGTCAAGAAGTATTAAAACATCATCCCAGATGTGGAATCAACCTGAGTTGGGCAAAAATGAGCCCACTTCCGGTTACTTACTGATGTGGTGTGATGATGCAACTGATGTAGTTGTGCTTAATTTTTAACAGCCATACTTACTCTTTTGTTTAATCTCACCTTCAGAGGCACCACTTGCATCAGAATGGCGAAGTTAGTGAGGTGGTTACAAAGACACACTGAGTAGTTGAGGTCCCCACTTTCACGCACACAACCTTCATTTGACCAAATACCAGTTCCATTGCTGCAAAGCACACAAAAATGGAACATAATCTCTATCAAAATGCAGTTTGTGCAGGTTAATTTGACATGCACTGTACTGTACAGGAGATACAAAGGTATGAAAATGATCTCAGGCTGCATCTACAAATACTGCTAAGTGGCTTCTCAATTCCATCATGAAAAGAGTTAAGGAAAATCCTGACTGGAAAACGGCTTGGATCAGACCCCTCCTGAATGTCACTAGAGATTTCTTCCCAGTCTTATGGCCAATGAATGATAACTACATTTTTTCTTTACATTGTGCAACCCATTCATGGCATTTCACCTAGACCCAAATTTCTCTCTTCTGAAAGCTACAGTATCAGACGAGCCAATAATCTTGCAGAAGTCATAAAAGTCAGTGAATCGTATCTGCTGCCCCTCCCTTAGCCACTGTGCCACTCATCCTGTCAAAGTAAGCAATTCAGGCTGAGCAAGATTCCTAGTGACCCATCAATGTCAGTTGGGTTTTGTTACTTCATCTTCAGGAGCAACAAAAGCAGCTCCAGCTCCTCTGAGGATACGGCAGGACTGGCTGTGTGGCCAGGTCCCAAGGCTATATAGGAAAGTGATCCTCATGGAACCACGGAAACCCAGAACCCCCTGTGCCATCACAGCCTTGCAGACGCAGAAGCCACAGGAACACAACTGGGGGCTCCATGGGCTCAGGCACTGTAGGTCAGCCACCCAAATTGCCTGCTTCTTAACCATTTATTACTTTTGATATTATCCGGGGCCCTGACACTAGACTGAGTGATCTGTACTTCTCTTGGTGCTTATTTTAACGACAGGTATTACCTCATCCTTCTTTTGTCCTTTGGGACCTCCTCAGGCTTTCAAAGAGAGTCTGCCATAGGTCAGAAGCCAACTGCTTATTCTTTAACTGCCATGCACTAGGGAATAAGGCCATCTTGACACAAATAAAACTCATTTGGAAGGACAGATTTCATATTTCAGTTTCTATTTGAAGGCAAAGCCTCAAGGGGTCAAGCCTCAATGGAAAACAGTACGGGAACAATGCCCCAACCATATTAATTCACTTCAGTAAAATCTGTTTCTAATTTACTGTAATTTGTGAGTAACCATAACAACAAGTAACTGCCAACAGCTGGGACAGTTCAACATATCTGAAACAAAACTTCAATAAAACAATTACAATGACCTTCCATGTGCATGCTGGAGAGGAGGGACCACAGCATTGCGGGCCACTGCTATAGCAATTAGGCTTATACTGTTATGGCTCAAAAAATGTTAATCCCCATGAAATTCAAAACTCACTATTTGTATCCCTTCTCAATTAATTCAGTTAAAGCAGCATGTCTGGAAACAAAAAACAGATGAAATATATTCAGGTCTGCTTTCCCATAGTTCCTCTTTCCTAAGTGAAATTTAAGGTGATGTTTATCTCCCTTTTATTCTAATTTGCATACAGGGGCATAATATTTTACCCTTCAATGCACTGGCCAAAATTCACAGCTCTGCAACACTGACTTCATATGATTCTGTGACACAGACACAGATCCAGTGAAAATAATGGCTCTGCTGGAGGTTTGCCATCTTAAAACATCCAAGCATCTGCCCGAGTAACATATTCATAAACCAAGATAAGCAGGATTTGTATCGGTCTGCAGTTTTGATTCAAAAATATTTCAGTATCTCAATTACCTGCCTAACAGGGGTCTATGAATAACAAGTCTCTTACTTACAGTAAGAAGCCACTATCAGACTGTGGTTTTTGTAAGACAGTGCCTGTGTTTCTTTAACTATTTCCGTAAATGAAAGAGAACAAGAAGAATGTAGGTAACATACAGCATCATAAACTAAGTGTAATCTCGTTAATGCACGTTAAATTGGAAATTCCACAACATACCTATAGTCCAGAAATGCACAGTAAAGATGAACTCTGTTACTCTTATTTAGTGCTTGGCTGTATTGTCGGGGAGTCTGCACAAAAGAAAATATAAACACTGAAAGAACATTTAAGGAATACATTTTGGTATTCAACAACTTAAAATTTTCATTGCTATAACAACTTCCATAGACTTTTCTAGATTAATACACCATAACTGAAAGCAAATTTTGCCAGTCTTTTCAGCATTACCATAAACACCAAACATGCAAAGGCTGCCCTTCAGTCTTAATTTTACACACTGGGATTAATCTCACATCACTTCAAGTGAGAAATCTGTGTCCCATTTAAGTAAATAGACCAGGATTATTTATTGTGCATGAGCACAAATATATGTGTTAATTTTTACAGGACTAGGGCATTATTCTTTGGTATGTTATTTGGCTTTGTTGGGTTTGTTCTCATTGGGTAATAAAAATCTCACATTTTAGGATTAATAACACTGAAATATGTGTGTTACAATGACCAACTCACAGACATTTTCTTTCCACAATTGTGATTATTTTAAAACGTACAATCAAACTGAAAGAGCAATGCCATAATTCAAGATCTTATTTTAACACACCTTAGCATTATAATTGACAGAGTTTCTATCTTCTATAAACAGATTTAGCCACTAGCTCAATCTCCTCATTCAGGAAGCTTCAGTACCCCATTCTCCACTCTGTTACAACACTTTCATGACAAAATAATTGGAATCATATTGGAGTGAAATAATAGTTTGCTATAGACAAAAATATGCAAACTAGAGGATTTCCAGGATGTGTTCAACCCTTTCTACTACATAAATCCCTAAAGTCCACATTATGTTAGACCCTTAAGACGATTTTTTAATTACAAAAGTCTCCAACATAAACTAATCACTGGTGAATTAACAGCCCTTAGATTACTGCAACATAATTCTGCTGTCAAGATGAAAGATAACCAAGTACTGCTTTCCTTGTTACAGAGAAGGAAGGCAAGAAAACCCTCTGGCTAATCATGCTGAAACTCAACCAAGTACAGGAAGTCCCTGGTGCAATTTTCCTTTTCTCTCACAAGTCCAACGAGTGTCAGGCACGAGGTAGCACAGTTCCCTCCTTACTAGTGATAATAAAGTGTTTCTGCCTAACCCAGGACATTCACACATTCATACTGGATTTCCACACACTTCAAGTAGCTATGCTATAGATAAGGCCATTTACTACTTCTTAACTCACATCTCTGGATAACAAAAATGGAATTTTCTTATCTGCTTGAGCAACATCCCCAGACAAACTTTCTAGTTCCTTGACTCACCCTGTTTTTCCTAAGACTTCATCACAGAAATAGCTGAGACTGCAGCTTTGCGGAGAGGAAAGAAGCAGCAGAGCTTCGTGGAGAGGAAAGACTGCCACGGGTCTCTATATTCCCTTTGACTCTTTAACATCCTGTAGCTTTTTTCCATGAGGGGAGCAAACCAAGTGGTAAAACATACACTCTCCCAGGTGTGCCACACTGGGAAGTGGTAATAGACAAGACTCACACCCCTCATCACCAAGAAATATCTCACTGATACAACCCCCAAGGAAGTTCATGTCACTTTCTTTCCAGCTATGGTGAGAGATATAGTGAAACCAAGCCTATGAGGTTACCTAATACAGAGCAGTCCTTCCTCTGTGAAAGCCCTTCCCCATCTCTGGCTGCCCTGTAAAGGCCCCATGCAACGCTTCAGGATCAAGCAGGTATCTTCCCGGCTATATCCATCAATTCTGAACTTCCTACTGCTTTCAGAAAGTGCCCACCACAAGCCTCACCTTTAACAACAGCAATGATCCTGCACAATCACAATCCTTCCAAATCACAAACCATCTATGAAATAGTGTTTCTGTCTGACAGAAAGTTTATGTGTTTCAGAAACTGCTTCCTTCCCTTAATCCCACCTCTCCCTGCTCAGTGTATTCTTGAAGAGCGCTAGTTCAGAAACGGCAGAAGACCAATGATCCATAACCCACAACTGGAAAACTGCCTTCTGAAACTTCAGTTAATTTAGAGTTTTGTTGGCACAGTTCATTCTGCTTTACCAGCAGAAAGACATGTAGCATAATGTTTGCCCATTACGCCGTATAATGTAATGTCTATAGCTTTCCTGAAGTAAGCAATTGAAAGAATCTATAGTCAGTTTGTATTACAAATTACTTCATGTCTGTGACAGACGAATAGTGGCTAAAAAAAAATGAGAGAAAGATCTGCTGTAATAACCGCTGTCATTTCTGATCTGTAAGATATCTCTCAATAAATCTTGATTCCTAATACACTAAATGGAAGGGGCATCACAGGGTCAAGCTGGAAGAAGGCAAAGTACTTCACTTGTGTATCTTTTTACACAAATAAATCCCAGATGTATGTTTCAGCCTCAATTAAGTATCTCTGGCAAAGGACAAATTATTATTTTTCTCCATTTTCACACACAGATGTCACTCATTAGACAAAGGACAACACTAAGTGAGGCTACACAGTCTCTGAGCTGTCCAGAATTGTGCGCATACCCATATGTAAAAAGAATACATAAATAATAGTTTACAAGAAAGCTTCTAACCATTTTGCCTATTTACTTCTCTTATAGAATATCTCCCATGTTTTTACACAGACAACATAAGGCTCACAAGGCTTTTCAGCACCATTTATGATAACTGCATAAAAAACCCACTTGCCTTCTCAGACTCCATTAAAGTTCTGCAACAAAACCATCATTAGAACAGAAAGCCCCCAAGCATTTAAGAAACTGGCTAAAATGAAGAATAAACCCACTCTGATCTTCAACAACTCTACTTCAAATTATTCTCTTGTCTATGAAAAAATGAACTGACTGTACCTCAATACTGCATTGCTTATGTTAAACTGTGTGTGACAGCTTATATGTGACTTGGATCCTGCAGCACTGAGGATATTGATTTAATGACATCAATAACAGAAAGCTTAATATACAAGTAGGCTTTTACTCCAAAAGATTAAAGTCACTTGAGTGTTTATAAAAGCCTATGAAAGGACAGTTTATGCAGCTTTCAGTAGTCTGCAGAGGGCGAGTAGCAGCATGTTAAGTAAGCCAGGATCTGTGCATTAACTCTCCCTAATCTCTTGTTTTTCTATCAGTCCTCCTGCATGGAGAGGCAAACATGCAGCTTCTTCAAACAAGAATTACGTTAAGAGAGAAACAGAGCAAAGTGTGTGTTTGTCTGATGAAGCAGGTATCCTGAGAAAGGACTGCCTCTGTTTATATCATGGCTGTTCAGTATCCCTAAGACTAACCACTGACTGTCACTAAATTAGTTACAAGCAACCCAACACAACTTCACTGTATGTGATGAGAGCATACAGAGGATATATGTGGATGGGGATGCAGTACTACTTATATGCTGGGAACCAGGCACAAGGCCATGGTTAGTTGGTGAAGAGGCCAAAAAAAGGGGGTGGGGGGCCAAAAGGACTGCTGGAAACCCTCAGGAAAAGCTAGTTGCAGGAAATGTCATGAACACAACTGCAGAAGGAAAACAGTCAGCCAGCTGCTGCTGGGAAGGCTCGCCAAGGAAGAGAGGCCAAGCAGAGGGTGGGGTGAACCTTTGTGAGATTAGCTTATTTCTCCACCCCTGAATTTTAAAAGCAAATATTTAGCTACAGAGTGGTGGCCACCAAGGGAGGAGGGTGTGCTCCTTCTCATTCAATATGCATTTTTCTCCACTGCAAAGAAGGAAATATTGTAGGGTCAGATCTGCCATTGATCTACGCTCAGTACTTCCAAGCCCAAAGTATTGGGTGTTGGACCTCCTCTTAATCAAAGCATCTGATAATTTATCCAATTCAATTAAATTTGGAGTCCACTTATCACTGCTTACAAAATACAGCATTTTGTTTAATTCAGAGATTTTGAAGCTTCTCAAAATCTCCTCAAGCTCCAAAAATACCATGGATTATTTTGAAGGTGGCAAGAAAAGGCTTGACGACAAGCAAGCCTCTTGCCAGTATGCTTGTGCCTTTTGTGTAGTTCACAGGCCCACTGAAATATTCTTACAGACTTACGAGTCAAAAGCACTTTTGATTTTGGTACATGGATCAAATTAGAGGCTAAAATGACTCTTCTAATTTAGAGTCTTTCTGCCCTCACAGTGACACCCTGACTCTTAGCATAATCTATCCAGGGCCACATAGTTTATTGACTTTCCACCTTTTACAATCTACTTCTAATTACTTAGAAAATTAAAACTTTAATGTCCATTCATCTGCTCAGTTCCCTGGAAAAAGACAGACAGAAAGAAAGAGAAAGAAAGAATCATCACCCATTTCCATACCAGCTATATTGGCTGTCTTCTTTCAAGCTGTGAGAAAACTGCATTGCAACAGACCTCCAGCTCAGATCACCCAACTATTTTAATTTAGAATCTTTTTGACTGATTCACCCTAAGATGCAACTAGCCCAAGTAATGAAAAAAATACTATCAATTGTACAAAAAAGAGTTTAGCTTGTGAATAGGGAATTATACTGTGCTATGCATAAAAGCCAGCCCCGCAGTTCCACTGTTTTCAATAAGGCGATGCCAATACACACTTACTGAAGCAACAAGCAGAACACTGTAGGCTCCCAGGGTCAACATGAAAGCTCAGTGGATGTTATTTCTTGATGGCACAATCATACAGTTAGGAAAAAAAACACCAGAAAATCCCTTGATACCACAAAGGTGGAAGACTGAGAAAGAGAGACACATAAAGGGAAAAAAAAACCCAGAGAAATATCAGAGGCTATACAGGCATCTGAAATTACAAAAAAATTGCCATCTGTAATTGAATATGGATTGGGTCTGATCCTTCCTTTGCCTGAGGTTAAAAATAGTCAATGTATCAATTTCCTGCAAAACTACTGTTAATCAGATGCTACACCAAGAGCCTTCCCCAGTTCTCAGACTTCTCCATTTAACAGCTGCCCTATTGGGCAAGCAGTGTGAGAACAAAAAAAGGAACGAAAAAATCCGAAGAGCAACAGACTGAAAAATCTCTTGGCTGCTCTTGCAGAGAGCATTTTTCTGAAGAGAGAAAGAAAGGAAGAGGGAACGGATGAGGAAATTGTCCTGGTAGCTTTTTTTTTAATTAGTGAGCATAGCAAAACAAATTGATCACTTCCGAATGTACGCAGCATCACAAGATCTTGCTATTTTTCTTAGACTAGCAAGTCCACATCCCTTTAAATAAAAAGGCCGTCCTCTTAACAGGATCCCATCTTTCTTACGGCACTGAACAAGAGGCTTCATCCAACTGCTGCCAAGACATCACCTGACCACTTGCAGATCTCAGTGTACACTGTCCGGCACTGTGCATCTGTAAAACAGTTACTTATGATCTACAGAAACTCAAACTCTTACTTGGTGTTCATCTTTCTTCAGCCTGAATCTTTGATCTACTTCAGGTTACTTGCTTATTACACAGGTAGGCTTCATGGCAAGCTAGGGCAGTGATTGCTGAGTATACCCTAAGTGCAATGTCATTACAGCATTTAAAGAGTAACAGCTCTTCTCTCTGGTTTTGGGTCCTAAATAGCATAGGAGCCTTCTTTTTTTTTGCCAAAAACTGCCTGAGAAAAGCTGCAATTTTGGCAATGGAAACTGACTGCAACCTTTGAGTTAAAACTGTAATCTCCCTAAACGCACATACACGACTCCCAAATGGCTCTTTAATTTTACAGCTAAAAACGTCCCACCCTAACATAGAAGTTACATTCACGTAGATCCCTCAGGCACTTAGCACAGCATCAGTGTATCAGTGTTGAGGCCTATACTCAGGAATTTCGGAGCACTAAGTACCTTGCTCAGCTGCGCTAAGCTACATAACCTCTATGGAGTGTACTTTCACATATTTCTCAAAGATCTCAAATACGTAGCAATATATTTGTTTCCTTTTCCTTTCTCTTTGGCTTGGCTGCATATGGGCATGAAGAGTGTTTTGTACGTATTTGTAAACCCTGGGCAGTGGCAAGTATTTGCATGCCAAATTCTTTCAGCTTGGAAGCCAAAACTATGTAAGATACAGTGTAAAACAAAGCCAAACTCCCACTGACTGCAATCCAGATTAATAATACTTGCAATATTGTTGTAAATCATGGTAATAAACAGAAAGCATAGAAAGGTTGAAAAATAGCCACAGAAAGAAAAGCTCATTTTCATCAGAGATGCATGGAGCTGACTTCAATGGAAGGCACGCACAGATAGAAACTGTAGGATAAGGACCTTGGAAATTCAGTTTGGGCAGCAACCAAGTTACACCCATAAACATTTGATGTGTAAAATTTCTAAATGCCAGTCAATGAGAAACAGGTCCCTGCATGGTAGCCTTTCCTTATGTGAGAGCCAATAAACACAGGGATGAAATGATGATCTACATGAAAAGCTGCCTTAATGCTTAAATGAGAAAGTTCTGATCCAAAGAATAAGAGAGTGGAAATATTAGTATTTTTTTCTCTACAAACAGTCCCATTTAAGTAATAAGCAATACATCAGTCAGATGGTTTTGATATGTCCTTAAACAATTATATTTACATGTAAGAGAAAAAAACATATGTACACAGACAGCCCTCTAAATCTGCACATGATTTCGACACATAAGGATGGACTGAGGAGTGCAAAGTGAAGTCACTGATTCTGAAACACCTGGGACATGTTTCCTCACCTCTTTGAGTTTCAGCAAGTCAGCTCAAATTAGAGAGCAAACAAGAGCTGGTTTATTTCCTGCAAGTTATTGATAGAATTGTTTACACAGAGGCAAGGCCATCAAACTCCACATTGCCTCCAACTGACTCAGGACATGACCTCCAACTAGATATTCCCTCTCCAAAATTAATGAATGCAGTCTGTCGCCAAAGAAATCTCATTTAAATCAGGTAATTTAAAATGCAAGTTATTTCACTCAAGGTGCCCGTGTTGAAGCAGTTACTCATTGCTTAAAAGACCTTATTTTGGTTTTAATGTAACGCAAAGACCTGCCGAGCAGCTTTTCTGCTTTTGCCGATTCCCCTCCCATCCAGAATACACTCAGAGCCACCAGAACTTCACACCAGACAGAAGAAACACAGCTTGCTTATGAGAGTTCAAAAAGAGTTTGTCAGACTAGCAAATAAATAAGTAACAGGAAATCTATCACTCTCATGGAGACAGCAGTGAGGCCATAAACACCAAATCCCATGGGGTTGTTCTCTGTCTTGTGTCTGTGCAAACCATTCACCATTGCAAAATTCCAGTCACATGCACTGCTAGAAGCTTACAGGCCTTCCTGGACATATGAATGAAATATCATTTCAGCTCTTCCCTACACTCCTTACAATCAGCATAAGAAAGTAGATCATCTGGTCATGCTGATACAAGTTCATGGTAACTTCCCAAAACTGCTTAGTGAAATATATGACAGTGTCTTTTGTTAAGGTTTTCTGTTTCCTTTGCTGCGCATTTTTCTGCTACTCTGAATTATTATGTTAAGAACTATTGCTTTTCTAAAACAAGAAGCAGATGTTCCTTCTGTACGCCCTTTCTTAATCTCTTCTGTTTTTCTTAACTCATGTAAAAGTACTACTAAAGAAAAAACAACTGGTCTGATTGGCACTGAAAAGGCTATTTAAAAACAGACACCTTTTCTAATACAACAGAGCCATAATGAAGGAGGTAAACAAATCTTTCCTTTTCCCCCCATTCACCTGTAGTATTTTGACATCGCAGAAATATTTCCCTTTGCCATACAAATATCCAGGCCCAACGCAGAGCTCTGTAACAGGAAACAAAGTCCAGGTAATGACCAGAGCTGTGACAGAGACCAGAAGGCAGGCATAAAGCATAAGCACTTAAAGGGATGCACAGAACAGCATCAGTTTTAAGAATACTTTTCTCATTAGGTAATATTTCCACAATTCCTAGTTTCAAAAACAGTGTTTGGACTTTTCCTCCTGATGGCTTTTTTAAGAAAAGAAACATTTGCATCAGACGAGAACCATTCAAGACACTCAGATTTAGCATTTAAACTGCAGTTGTGATTCTCAGGCCCCATGTTACTGGTGCAGAAAGAACTTAAATCAGAAACATGAAATTAGGACAGCTCAGCACTAGCTGGAACGGAGTTGGGCACTTCGCCTGTTGTGCTGTGCTACCCATGGAGAGGCAGCCAGCGCAGTCACCCGTATCCCCAACAAGACACGCCTGGGTTTTTGACCACTGTATTTCACAAAGATGAAACTGAAACCCATAAAACAGAGGTTCAATGACTACGAACAATATGCAACAGCAAGAAGTTGCACCATATTCAAAACCACCACCAAGCTACAAAGCCCAACAGCAGTGGCACACCTCACTGCACAGTTCGGGTTTAGTTTTACATACTTTGCCAAAACACGAAGTCTGAATTAGCAAACAGCTGTTTCTTTCAAGACTGAAAGCCATAATTATAAGAGGAATCAATCAATATTCACTCATATTTATTATGGAAGAGGCTTTAGAGACTATTAAGCCAATTTTCACACAACAAGCAGATAGTAGTTAGACCAAGATAGATTTCCAAGTGAGGAATATGTATTACACTAAGTAGGCAAAAAGAAAAAGCACAAAGACGTCCTAATTTTCCTGCACAAAGACCAAAGTGTGTGTCCTTATTTTTGCAGAGTACAAGGACTTCGACAGCCTCAAGCAGTCAAACATTAAAATTTCATGTACTCTGCATGATAATAACAGAAATAAATGGGAATAATGCATTTACCTTCTTCATAAAGTCTTTCATGCCCTGCATTTCACATCCAAGGACAGACTTAACTTCTGGGAATGGGTAATTTGGGCAGTCTGAGAATGCAAGCTATCCAATATGGCCAAGATTCACCTATGAAGCACTGTGGAAATAGGAATATAGCAAGGCACTGAGGGCTGTTGGTCCTGGGAAAGGTGCTTTGAGCCCAGTGAAGCCAGTGAGGTGTTACCCAGGGCTCCTGCATAAGCAAGGGCTTTAGCAACCCCTGCTGAGGAGGATTAAGAGGTGACAGCAAAGCTGCAAGAGCAAAGTGAGCACCCAAGGAGCAAAGTCTTCCAGGCACAGGCACAAAAATCCTTTTGTTTTGTGTGCGCACAGCAGGTAACTTGGTGGAACTCTGGTTTATGACAGAGATAGGCTAATATGAATAAAACTCCTGCACTCCTGAAGGAAAATACCAGCTTCTTCAGCTGTCAAAAGCCCTTTTGTCACCTTCAGAAAGAATTTGCTCAGGTCTACATACAGCACTTTGAAAAACCCAAGATTTTGTAAGATACTTGGTGCATCATCATATATTTGTAGAGTTATCTTTGCTAACATCTATTTCAAAACAAAGGACCATGTTTTAAAGGGTGTTTTGAAGACAAAATATAATGAAAGCTTTAGGAGGAGTTTTAACAGTTGATGTCAGAAGCAGAGTACCAGGCTTAATGGTAAAAATATTTACCACAGTACGTTTGTTGCTAATATTTTTTCCTAGGACTGGATTTATATGCTAGCATTTTCCACTCTCATTAAAACCCTGGCTATGGGAATGCTGCCTCTGAAAAGCAATGCCTCACATTCTTTGTGAATTATATGTGGCAGCCTCTGTTTTACATTGACCCTTTCAGCTCTTAGATCCCTTGACTAGCTGCTAATCATCATTTATCCTTTCCCTGACTCTGCTAATCTCCGGGGAGCGGGTGGGACAGGCAGTCAATGGAAGTGATGGAGTATAAATAATGACAGAGTACAATAAGCATTCCAATTGCAATGCCACATCTCATGACAAAGACTCTCAGAAAGACAGAGTGCACAGGCCTTCTAAGATAAGACTGTTATAATCAGACTGGAAAATATTGCAAAAACCTTATGCTTGCTTAAGGCCAAGATTTTCAGACCCACTAGGTGAGATAAGGGAATGTTTATTCTGTGTAATCAAAAAAATCACCTGGATTCAGGCCATTTGGTTTTATTCCCAAATTCAATTTCCCCATGTGACTTTGTACAGGTTCCTTCCTGTCCATATGTTTTGTTTCACATTCATCACCCTACCTATTTGATCTGTAATGCCTCAGACTAAAATATGACTCCTGTATCTTGTTATGCTGTGCATGGTGGGAAGCCAACTAAAGCCTACAGAGAACAGCATAGAAGCCCATGTTCACCCACAACCTAATACTGGGGTATCTTAGATAACATCATGGATCATCTGAATGCCTCTTTAAGTACCTAGTGAACCCAGAGACTTTCTTCCCCTGACTTCCCTCTCCCCAAACTCCAGGAGAAAAAGATAACATGCTCACTGATTTACTTGTTCTAGTTCTGGCAAACA
The DNA here is from genome assembly GCA_024733675.1 of Psilopsiagon aymara. Taxonomy (NCBI): domain Eukaryota; kingdom Metazoa; phylum Chordata; class Aves; order Psittaciformes; family Psittacidae; genus Psilopsiagon; species Psilopsiagon aymara. The sequence continues at coordinate 17,282 of JANRGW010024966.1, read as the reverse complement.
TAGAGCCAGAGTAAAAATGAGGTGAAACAATGAAAACTAACCCCCACAAAAATGCCAGTATTCTATCACATTAATAAGCTACTACTGCTGTCTTAAGCAATACAACCAATGAATGAGACAAAGAACCCAAACAAAGGAGACACAGACAGGAGCTAAACTGCTCTAGTCAGATACAACCCAACTGGCTCTAAAGTTAATCCCCATCTTGAGGCAAAAACACTCTTCTGTAATGCTTCTTGAGCAGCAGGGAGATGTAACACCCCCTCTTGCAAGTCTCTTTTCTTAGACCTTAACAGCCCATTAAGATATCATACTGTCTTGACTAGATCTTTCTAGGATTAAGCTCACAGGTTTCCATTGCTTTTCTCCCCTGCCCTCTTTTGATTGTGGGAAAAAAAAACCCTCTCTCAAGAACATAGACATTTTTCTTCTGTTTTGAATCTTTTCTTCCATTATGGCATATTTGCCAAGTATGAAGTGTCTTTTAGTCTGCTGCATGAATGGGGATGAAATTCACGTAACTATTTAGTTTAGTGTCATTTTTCATTCACAGGAAGTGTCAGAGTGCCAGAACTATTTAATTTGTGCATCAGTCACATCCAAAGAATTGAGAACCAGTCTGGAATTAGGCCTGGTCCAGTAACTCCAGCTACAGAGTTGAGTAATATGAGACTAAGCCACTGAGTTCAGTTCTTAGATGAGAAAATGGAAGTTAGAGAAGGTTTGTGTATGTCTCCAAACATAGTGCAGAGAGAGATATTGTTGCTGATACAGCAGTGACAGAAAAACAGCCAACTGTAATTTAAGGCAGGGCCCCTGGCTCTGCTACAGCTATTGGTGCTGCACAAGAAAGGTGTCACGGCAGCTGCCCCCCTCCAGCACTTCCTGGAGTACCAGGCAGCCTGGCCTGGCAGCGGGGCTGAGAGCCTGGGGCAAGCTGATCTGCCAGCCTGCCAGCACGCTCTTGAGACTGCAGATACCATACAAAGGCAGCTTCAAGAAGCATAATAAACACAGTAACTCCTGAGAAGCTGGAGCTCTGAATTTTCTGTGTGTGGGTCTTTTTTCAAGACAACTAGGATAAAAGTTCCAAAGAAGGGGTTCATTCAACCTTTCAGTCTTTCACCACTTTTCTCTTTCTCCTCAGCTAAAAGCTTACACTAAAATTCAACCAAATGATTCGTGTGCAGCTGTACAAAACAGCTGTCAAAGCAAACCCAAAGCACACTGCAGCACACTCAGGAAGACAGGAACAAGCAGCCCGATAAGGTATTGCAGCCTGCTGGCTGGTTCATCTGACCATGTCGTAAAGCTCTACATAAAGGCATCTTCTGCCATAAATTTAAATACCTCTATAATTACTCAGCTTACAGTTTGTGCTGTTTGTCTGGAACTCAGTTTTTCCATGTGATTCCTGAAATCAGCAATTGGTCCCTCTGGAAACTGATCTAATGGTCTGAGGAATGCAGCTATGGTCATCAGAGCTTTGCAAAACCTCCAATCTCGCCTGTCAATGACTTAGTACAACAATTTAAAATGGGCAAAGAATGAGAGATCTTACGTTCTCCCTTCAATGGAAATGCTGCTACACTCCCCTCCTTCCTCTTTCTTGCACTTCACTGAAATGTCACTGTGTGGTAACCTGGATTTTTAAGCATCCTGAGAAGATGCAGTGGCTAGCAGTTAAGCAACACACCAGTGTGCCACACGCCAGTAAGCTCCTGTGACACAGGCACCCTGTAAATACACAGGCACCCTGTAAATAAATTGGCATCTTTTCTTCTTTGTTTTTTGAGTATAACATACTAAGTAAATATGGGAAATGCTTTTAGAGCTAACAAAACTATAATGATACACAAACAGAAATGGCTGGCTGCAAATTTCAAATTACGAGGATAACTGTCTACAACTTCAGAAAAATTACAACCCCCAAACCCAAAAGCCTTAAGCAAACTGCTGCATGGCAATAGTTTATAGGGTCAGAGGCACCCGTTCTGTTCCCACTGAACGTAAGAGGGAAACTCCCAGTGACTTCACAGAGAGCAGAGCACAATACTCCTGGCTCTGCTGTGACCAAGTTATTAAAAAGAAAGATGGTCCCGTTTTAGGAACACAGCGTCTCAGAACATCACAGCAACTATTCCAGTGTCATCTGAGTCCTAGTTCGGGATGCTTTATGCCATGGAGATTTCTTTCTTTCGCTAACATGTTATTTTTGGAAACATTCTTAGGAATATGTCCAACGGGGCAACACTTCCAATTAAGACCTCCTTTTTAAAGTTCATAAATACTTTAATAAGGGGCTAACAGCCTTAAAAATAAATGTATTTTTTAATAAACAGATGATGGCTAACCTGTCACAGTGATACACAGTCCAAATAAGCCAAGAGATTCCTTCCAACCATTACTTATAAGTTAAGAACATTTAGTATGCTTATAACCAAGAATGACAGTTGCTATGTATATCTGTCCCATGTCCATATCTCCTACTGCTTATTTAGGAATACTTAACAAGTAGTTTGTTAAAAAAAATGCAAAGTCATTTCTTACATAGATGAGAGGCTCTTTCACAAACTGTGGCAAGTAATTCAGAATCAAGTATTTCTAAAAATGGAAAACAGAAGAAAGAGGAAAAACAGCCTTTCTTGGAGATGTATTTCTGTTCAGCACAGTAAGTTATCAGGGGCATCAATGTTATCACCGGAATTCTTGGACTGCCCTGCACACAAAAGGCCCTCCTGCAGTTAATGGGAACATCACACAAGCACCCTCATAAAACTGTACCATAAGGCTGCAATTTACCTAGTGGGAACTTTGATCACCGGAGGGGATAGCCCATGCTGTGCCCACTAATAAATCAGAATGCTAAAGCGCCACAGTGAAACAGCCTTGAGCCTTAATAGAAAGTAAAGGAATATAATATTCTAGTTTATGGCCAGTCTTTCATTACAGTCTCCCTCGTGCTCCACAGACTCAAAAAGCCAAAGAGCCTGGGGAAGGAGACAGGAAGACAAGGAGAAGAGGAAAGGGGTAACACATATCCCTTTCTTCCTCTTGGACTCAGCCATGTGTACAAGTTTGTCATCTGTCTATGAGTACTCCACTTTAAAGGAATGATAGAAAATACAACTTTCGAAAGTATCAAAGCCCCATCTCAAACATATTTACGTCCATGATTGTCACTCATGCCTCTTCAAACTGTGTAACACAACAATCAGCTATCTCTGGTGCTACCCAGTCCACGTTAGGTGCATTTTAATTAAAAGGCACATAGTGGAGGGTAAAGAATAGCTCAAGACTCTTCTAAGCACTTGCAGCAGGTCTTCAATAACACAGCTAGGCCTCTTATTTCTTTTTTAGACAGCAGTGATTCATTTCTACTTATTTCCTACCAGCAAAATACTGATCCAACCAGACTTTTTTTGGAGTTTTGTTCCTACTTGCCTTCCCATTGTTTGCCCTGACACTCTCCTAGTTCTTCCCACATTCAACCTCAGAAGAGCAGGAAGAGCAGCAGAATCAAAAGGCCGCATCCAATGTCTCAGGTGAATCAGTATGTTTGAGGACTATCTAACCTTTAATGTCTGCTACCTGTAAAAGCAGCCATTAGCAATCTGGTCATTAAGGATGTTCAGTATGACCTTTTAATGCAAGGAGTTTTAATGAAATTTTATAAATGGACCTGTTGTTATTATGCTCTGTCTATATTGCACTGGACCCTTAAGAAGCTTCAGGGTGAGCACAGCCGCAACTGAGACTGAGCTGTAAAGTAAATTAACTAGTGTCTGCATATCCAACTCAATCTGCCTACAAAGTGAGCATCGTTACAGAATTCACGGCTTGATCCCAAATCCATTTAAACCAGCTACAGTCCTTCTTTGGATTTAAAGGAGTTTTGGATCACTGTCTCCATTATACGTCCAGAAAAATTCCTCATTGACACCCTCAGAGACTTCAAGGTTCTGCCAGATTTCATTACTGGAAAGTGCTGCCAGCCTAATAAGAGCTTTCCAGTACCAGAGCCCTTTAGAGGACAAAGGTGGGGCCTGCTTCAAAGGCACATTTTGTTTTTGTTTTTCCAGGAAGCACTGTTTTCTAGTATCTTGGTTTTAATTGACATAGATATTGGTTGCTCTAATGCTTACAAATGTGAGCTGCAGTATTCAAAGAAATACTTGTGTGAGGGAAAATTCAAGACAGATAAATGATTGCTTCCCACTCCTTAATCTCTTCTATGGGTTCCAGCTGCATCCTCTTTGCAAAAGTACTATCTACTTTTCTATGAAGAGGAATTTGCAGTATCAACCATCTGCACTGATTTTAGGCACTGCACCCCACAGAAGAGAAACCTAAGGATTGATACTGTGTCACACGAAGTACCATAGCCCTTGAGTATCATTCCCCTTGAGTCTCCCAAAGATAGGAAGGGACTACTTACCATAGAAATTATGCACATACATTGGTCTGCACCACTGTGAGGATTTTCTTGTGTGTTGTTAGTAAAGATATTTAGGGGGTGCAACATAACCATCACAAGAGCTTGCATGAGAAGACAAAAAGATAAAATGCAAGTTAAGACATTTGAAGGTAAAATGCAAACAGATGCACTGAGTAGCGATCTGGTGCACTATCGAGGGCTATTAGATATAAACTGTCCTGCAGATGCACGTCTTACCCTTGAAGAATCAAGGCTATTAAAATACTGTTTCTCCCTAAATCCACATGACACTTGTACTGCTTTTAGCTCCTCTTTCTTTCCTGCCCTCAAGGACTGAAATCCTGACAACAATCATGTTATTTTTTAATTTAATAGAAGGAACAGTAAAACTAATTCCAGCCTTGGGCAGCCCCAACAGCAGTAATCTACTCTCATCCTCGACATATTGTACATAACTGAGACTGCAGCTAGACTGCATCTTTTTATCTACCACACACTGAAGAACTGGACACAGGGCTCTTCTCTGTTCTTTTCACTGGGTGCCCAACAATCCCTCTGCCTCAGTGAGAGCATAGTAAAATACTGAAAGATCCAAAGATAAATAAAAGCACACACAGCAACACAGCCAAGATAACAGAATTACTGCAGATGGCTATAGATGTTGTGCAAATTGCAGCATACAGCTATGTGGTACATGAATATTATAGGTTAAAGTGCTCACGAGACTTGGGTTTGTTGACTTCAGCTGACAAAAAATGACATCCCAAGTACACTTTTGCCTACTTCTTCTTTGTAATTAACACAAGCAGTCTTTAATGCATGTTGCAGCAGGGGACTGCTATCCAGCCATTAGCACTGCACAGGCCAATAAACGTAGCAATCATGAGACTCTGACATGGCAGTCTCCAGCTCCCCAGCATCAATTACTAACACAGCTCCTCTGACACAAGCTATATAAAGCAGTTTGCTGGCATGCTGAGGGCTGAGGGAAGGTTTAAAATGTCCTCAGAAAACTAACTTCTGCACATTTCCCACAATTAAAAGCATTTAATTTTATTAATTTTGATTGTAACACTGAAAATTTTCTTTCCTTAAAAAAAAAGCTTGTTTTATCTTTTTGGTTGGTTGCGGCTTTCAAACATAATTTTCCTAGAGGGCTATTTAGTGAAAACAAAAGAAAATTGTTTCCCCACACGCCTCAAGGTCACGAAAATTTCTTTGAGAGAATAACTGCATGTCAGGCTGAAACAGGGTGGATATTATTCAAACAGAACTATTGGCTTCTAAATCTAACTTCATACATATATAGTCAGTTTCTCTTTACTCTGTTCTCAAGCTGAAAGACATAATGTGTTTGGGCACAGCAAACTAAAACACATTCTCTGAACAATGCCAGCAGTATTTCAACTGCGGTTGGAAATCACACAAACACGTGGATGAACACAGGAGAGTCTCAGAAAACACATTCTCTTCACTGAACAAACTCTCTCCAATTAGATTAAATTAAACTCCAGTTTATCTGATAGTAAAAAGGATCACATCCAAAAAAGAACCACAGCTATAAAACACTGAATGCACAAACAGTTTGTGCTGCCTGGTCAGAAGCCTGATGAATATAAAACTACCTGCTTGGGAGATTTGAGCAGCTTTCTCATACACATACAGCAAAGGAGAAGAAAATCACATGCATGCCTGTTTCTTAAAGTGTTCTGTGATGAGAAGTTATCCATTTCCAAGTTCATCCCTCAGACACAAAACTCAAAGATTCATGCAGAATTGTTTCTTATTTTTCCTGAAATTTTACAGGTTAAATATTCCTCTCTACATGTTGGTTGGATCGGGAGGAATCGGTTTAATTTTGTTCAGCTTTTCCATTTTTGATGTAATGTGGGACTGGAAAAATGAAAATTATATTAAATTTTATGAATGTTGAGATGTCCCCATTTTCCAAACCATTTCCTCCAACAGATCACTCAGGTATAAAAAAATTGTCCCCTAATTTTGAACAACAATGACATTTTCAAAATATTTTGATTTTTTTTTCTTTTGAGTTACATTCTTTTGGGTTTTGGCCTATATGAAATACAGCAAGTTATTGAATTCAGTCACTCTAAATCTGCCCAGAACAAGTATCTTTGTCTCTCAGAGGTTCACATAATCACAGACCAAAGTCTGACGACATAACTGCTCAACAAGTTCCCCCACAGCATACAAGTGAAAAAGCCTGCAGGCATTCTTGTCACCTACACTGCTAAGGATGTACATGTAATTTTAATTTGGGCACGTTCCCCCAAGCCGTCATCCTACTGCTTTACCCAAGCTTTCTTTTCCAGTACAGAGAGTTCAGCCACCAATTTCAGTGGCAAGAGGCTCAGGCCCACCGAATCCACATGAACTACAAGATCAGTCCCACTGGGGTGATGATCTCAGGCGATTTTCAGCAAAGTAAAAGGGAAACAATGTGTCTGTCTGAGGTCTGTTTGTGGATTGGGTTATTTCTCTTTTTCTTTTTTTCTAGTTTTAGAGCATGACAAAGCCCCAGACCAACAGCGTCACTTATTTGAGCCTCTGTGATGCAAAGATTTCTAAAGAGCTCATCTCATTTTATGAGAAAAAGGGAGAGGAGGGGAATAAACTTGTTTCTATTATTTCAGCCTTTAACTCTGAGGACAACTTCAAGGCCAAACTGTAGACACCTAAAATACAGGGTTTCTAAAGAAAACGCTGACAGCCTATGAACTATAAAAGTTATGGAAAACCCTGTAGTAGTAATAATAATATATATCATTTATATATAGTGCTTTTTCTCCCCAAACTATCTCTTAAAGTACAAGTCTAGCAATCTCATCTGCGGCAGTAAAAAGGCCGCATATAACAAGTATCGTAAACTTCTGAATTCAAGAATGGTTCCACCCCTGGTTCAGTTGCTGGCCAGGACTTCACTTCCAGTAAAATTGAGTTAAACTAATCAAATTCATTTGGGCAGCTCACTTGGTCACTAATGCTTTCCCTGTGAACTGTTCTGAGTGTCAAGGATGAGAGAGGCCATGCAGTATGATCAGAGATTTCCCTTAGGACTTCAATATCCAAGCTGCCTAAAAATCACAGGCCACGGCACACGGCTGATAACTCTCAAAATCTAGCGCTTGAGATTTCCCTTCAGACAGCTCGGGAAGGAACAAGTCACTGCTATAAAAACATACAGGCTCTTTATCTGGGTAAATAATAGTTGGGAAAGAGAAAAACAACATACACTTTTCCAGCAGAAACAAGCAGGAGTGCAATGGTTTTTACAGCTTCAGTTAAATCTTTCTGTGGAGATGGTGACTTCAACACAAGAATAAATTTTCTCCAGAACTTTCTCCAAGGGACCAAAGTTACAATAAGTAATAACTCTAAAGTAAAACATAAGTGAATCCTGTATGAATCACAGAAACCAAGCACATAGCCACTTGAAGAGCATTGAGGCTGCTTCTTTCATGTATGCTATTTCCTATCACATTAGGTGATTTACAAGAAGTGTAGCTGAAAATATGAAATCATTAAGAAAATAATTTTATACAGGTCTTAGTGATTTATTTTTCACAACAGTTTCTTCTCCAAAGATCCCACTAGCAAGCTGAATAATAACTGCCTGAATCAAATTTATGATGAGAAATGGACACAAACCAAATAGTAAAATATTTGTGGCATATGGGAACCAGCAACTACATGAGCGGCCCAAGTTGTTTTCAGCTGCCTTTGCTTGCTTTTATTGAAAAAAAAAATATCCATACATGAACAGCCAACTTCTGGTCTCTTTGAAGTCAGTGGGAATTTTGCCATTGACTTCAGCAGGACCAAAATTTGGATTCCTCAGATCTTATTTGGAAGGTGCAGGTAGGAATGTGTTTGTTTTTTTCTTAGATGCGTATATTGGAACAGGAAGACTTCTCAAAAGCAGTATCATAAATGATCTGCTAATTAATTTCAACCAGTGATGCCACAGCAATATATTCTAAAATCGCTGTTCTGAGACTTTGTGTTAAGTGCCAATATGCCAAGCAGTGAACACACCCAGTTTCAGCTCTCAAGAGCCAAATACCTAAATTGAAAGGATTAAAAAAGTTAAAAATCATGCCCATTTCACAGATGGGGAAACTGAGGCACTGATTTATTAAGGACTCTTTCCCTTCCTGACATAATTAGCTATACCTCCTCTACACATCTAAGTGAACCAACCACATTTAAATAGTTTGCCCAAAGATATAATCACACAAGTTATAGAAATTCATTTTATGATATCAAATTCTTGGTCAATATAAAACTATCTTTTTAATTCCCATTTGAAACTACAATCATTCACTTCAGACAACTGCAGTTTACTAGCATGATGATCAAGGGCATCACCACAGCCCTAATCAAGGGACAATATAACAGGATTTTAAAGGCAGTAAAAAGATAAAGTCAATGTATGAAAATAAGTTTCTTATGCAAATAGATTCAGCTTCATATTTATCCTTACAGAAGCAGATTTACACACCCAGGACTGCACTTATGAATAAAAACAATTTATACATTAATTCAGCAACACTCTAGAAAGCTGTGGGTGAATTAATAAAAACAAGTGAATACTGAATAAGCTTGCCACAAAATCATCCATGTTTGAAGAGAAATCAAAACCACTGTGATAAATTATATACTTAGTTGGAAAGATACAAAGCATCTGAGCGAACCAAAATTTCCCAGTATTGGGTTTAGTATCACATGCAGACCCTTAACTGGTCCTTAGGATGAAGGCAGATTTTCTGATGACTCAGCTTGACCCAAGTACATCACAAGGCCTATTTAAAACCGGAGTGAGCATATCAGAGGAAAGGCAAAATAACGAACAGCAGTGCACAGGCAGATGAACTCTAAAAATCCCAGGTAATTTCCAGTCTTTTTTCTTATGTCGACTTCAGAAAACTCAGAAATCTGGGACACTTCTCCAAACCTGCATGGTTTACTTATAGCAGATCTGAAACTTGGCCTGCAAACTGCATCTTTCTCAATTTCATGGGAATGGCAGTTGCAGGAGACGCGCCACAGTGCCTGGTTAGCCACGAGCCGGAAACACCACATGAAAAGCTATTTTCATAGCATTTACATCCAGTTCAAACACAACTCAAGAAGTGCATAGTCTTACACTGTATTTTTAAGGTAAAAATATCTTTTTGAAACTTAGGTGCTGTTTGGTTTAGAGTTTAAGCAAAGGTTTACATAGCTGTCATTAAACAGAAATTGAAGGGAATTTACAGGACTAAAAATGAACCAAATCTTGCAACAGCAGAAATTCCCAGAGCCGTGTCTAGTCACTTATATATGTGTGAGGCCAGTCAATTGCTACCAAAGCGAAATAGAATTGTATCATTGCACACTGCACACAGATACACGAAGTGCAAGGCAATGGAAGATAAGGTCTGTATCCTCAGTTCAGTGCAAGAAAGCAAAGTTCTTCTGAATTCAGCTTATTTTATAGTAGTTGACACTCACCAAGAACCTTGACCCCAGGGCAATTCATCTTGTAAGATACTGCAGACCCTTCTTCCCTGGGGATCTTCCGCAGATGCTTTTATCAATTACCAGTCATCAGAGTAGGGATAAGGGGATTCGGATAATGGAATTCATCACTACCAGAAAATGGAGGCAGCAGCCTGATGTGGACACTGAGCAATTTACCCTGTGGCTAGGTTTCTAGAGACAATGATTCAATATACTTTGAAATAGTCAAAGTCAAGACAAATCTCATTGTAAATAAGGCCACAAAGACTTTGATTAAGCTACACACATGCACTTCTAACACCCACTAGTATAAGCTTAAATTATAAACTTAAAGTACAGGCTCTTTTAGTTTTGTCAGAAGCTATTTCGTATGAGCTGAATGACATTTCATGATTAATTATTTTTAAAACTGTGGGATGTGAAAAGAACATCTATTATTTTCTAAAATAAAAGAAGCTCACTTTTTAAATCTAGATCATTCAGTCTACTTAAAAGGGCAAATTACAGCGTGATTGTAGGCCAATTATTCTCATGGAGATCACTTGAATGTCTATAAATGCATTCTTTCACGGGCAGTATTTATTATTTGAACACTGATGTTATTTAATTAAAGGATGAAAAATATCTCAGGTACTTTAGGTCAAAACTCATTTAAAATGAGTGCTGTTCTACACAGAAGCAGTTGTACTTTTATGGAAGGGGTCTTTCAGCCTCAGAGGTCTGAGTCCCAGGCTTCAAAAAGCGTTTTGCTGATGTTCATGGAGCTACACAGAAGGGAAAAAACGCAGAGCCAAGCTCATAGCTGATTTTCTTCCACTGCCACCAGGATGTCAGTGCAGCAGCTCCTAACAGCAAGCCCACAGCCACACAGAAAGGTGATATCATTTGGGAAGAGAAACCATGGGGTCTGCGGGTTGAAGCAATTCCCTAGTGCACAAGTAATTTCTCTACTCACTCATCTGCATGGGATGCATTTCACTCACACTAAATGGCTCTCAGAAAAGATGTTGTCACAAACGTTCTGAGGTGGCCCCCACTGCTTGGTGCATCCACCACTCCTCTATTTTAGCCTATGTTGCAATAAAAAAATTACAAGTGTAGAGTTTATATTCTTAACAATAAATTCTCTCTCTCCAGAAAAGTTTTATCTAAGGAACAGTAATGCAGAACTCATTACCAAGAGCTGATTATGAAGATTGTGAGCCATGCTCTGGGTTATTATAATCTGATTAGTGTAAAAATCTACTTCATCCAGCCCCGTGACAGTTCAGTAGAGATTATCTTGAACACTTCAGCTGGTTGTGTGAACCCACTGAGAAGTTCTTCCAATCTCACTGGCTAGCACTAACCTAAATGAAAATGTTGACTGTGTCAAAAATAACCCTTTCAGCATTTGGGGGGGGATGCCTTTATTTGTTCTTATCTTCTCATTCTTCACGTTTTGAGTCATGTCTCAAGATCAACTAAAGGCAGCCTTATTGTGCTTCCAATTATATAAATCCATGGAATTTATGCCAATACTTTTGTCATATTTATTGGAACTGGCATTTTTCTGGACTCTGTTCACACTATGACTTACGAGCTTAATTAGGGTTTCATTTGTTTTGCTGTTTAAAATAAATTAAGAGCAGGTGTGGGGGATTTATTCTTTCACATGATCTTTATTTTCTAACATTGTACAATGTGAATTCAGCATTCCAGTTGCTATCGATTTATGCCACCTTAAGAGGAAAAGCCTTACCTAGTGCTCTGGTGTTGGCTGGGATGAAGTTAGTTTATGTTCTAGTAGCAGATACAGTGCTTTGGTTTGGATTTAGGATAAGAATTATGTTGTGAGCAATTGCATTGTGCATCACTTGCTTTGTACATTCTAATTCTTTTATCATTATTACCCCTTCCTCTTCTGTCCTTTTGAACTGTCTTTGTCTCAGCCCATGAACTTTACTTTTTCCCCCCTCCCAATTCTTTTCCCCTATCCTACCAGTGGGGGTGCGTGTGTGTGTTACTCTGTGGTGTTTAGGTGCCTGCCAGGTTAAACCATGACATCTTGCTATTTAAAAGGTCCTCTTCACTTCAGAACTACAATTTCATTTAAACCCTGTAACATAAACCAGGGATCTCATCTGGTTATACTCATACTACGGATGAAAAGCTGAAGGAGTAAGATGAAGACTAAATTAGCAGCTGTGCCTGGAATGAGATGGTTGTGCAATGGACTCAAGTTCAGTCTCCCAAATACAGTCTTTAGGATGGGTCATACGTGTTCTTAAAATACCCAGTAACAGGGAAACAACTAGGCAAGAAAAGGCTTACAGAATGATCTTGGACTGTCTTAAAGAAAAGAGCTAACATGGCAACAATATATGATAAACTATGCACTCAGATTTAGGGCACAAATTATCACAATTCAGGAAAAAAGTTATTTTCCTCTGAAAAAGCTGTCACATGCCTAGACAACAGAATTCCCATCCTTTCATCATGGTCCTCTGCAAGCACGAGCTGCCCAAGAGAGGCCAGGGAAGGAAAAAGGCTATGGAGATGGACACTGCATGTGCCTTCTGAAAGCAGGTACTGAGAAGTTGTACAATAATCATGACCTCCCTACCTGAGTATAATTCATTCCATTTCTTGTTGGGAATCAAGATTCATCCATCTCTGCTGCACTTCAAACCTCTGTCTCTGAAGCCAAATCCAGTCTACATCTTAACATATTGTATTAAATAAAAATTAAATAAGGTGATACAAAATCTGTAACACTGTTACAGTTAATTCCTGCTTTACTTTCTCATATTAATAAATGGCATAGTTTTGCTTGATTGAAGCCCAGAAGACTTGTCCTACATGAGATTTTATGCAAAACACATCCAATTGAGTTCTTGCATCAGGGAGAATACTGTCTCTAGGAGTGAGCCACTGCACCAGAAAGGAAGGCACACTTTGAGCATGTGTATTTGAGCCAGAGAGAACAGAAAGATTTGCCTAATCTGAGATGCTAAGAACAAAAAACCCTTTTATTCTTGATTCCCAAGGCTCTTCACTGATTCTTGGAGCACTGTTTGGGGTCTTCTTTGGGGTCAGAACTTTTCAGAATCATTTTGTGTAGGTTTTTCAAAACACGGCTGCTGCCCAGTTCTCACCAAGCTTGCTTAGTGGAGTAAGGAGTAAGCATAAAACCAAACCACAACACTCAATTCTCTTGCAGCAGAGATCAAAGATTCTCTTGCAGGACATGCAAAACGTTTGCTCAAGAAAACTCCAGGTTAACAACAAAAAGTTGTAAAAGTACATCAAAACCTGAATGCTGTTAGCACAGATTAAAAGATTTTGTTCTGAAAACTGAGAGATGATCTCAAATTTGTTCACGGATGAACCGGATGTTTGGGATTTCAGGAGACAGAGATCACTGTAAGATCTCTGATGACCCTCGGGGAATGGCCAGCTCATAAAGCAGAAAAGTCAGAAAACCTGCTTGACAACCACGGATACATTGTAATTATACAACTTACCCCCACACAATATGTACCGAAGTCCTGGAAAAAGGGAAAAGCAGCAAAAGAGAATGACAAACCTGATAAAAGGTTAGTTTGGTTTTCTCTTTTATGTGGATAAATAAGGCTGATGATTATTCAGTTAGAACATCGCTTCAATTAAATGAACAACTGTTAACAACACAAATTCTTAAGGGATAGTAGTAATAGCTGATGCTCTTGTTAACAACCCCCAGGTCAGACAAGTACTCGTCCTAGATATGAAGTTTCAAAGAGGGAACTGAAAGAAACTTAAAAACTCTCAATGACTGCCTGCAAAGTAACAGTTGACATGACTAATTTCGGATGAAACAAACTCTGATGACAATAAGTAAATGCTGTTTAAAAATAATACTACGCTCCATCATTGAAGCAAAGTTGGCTATTAAATGAAGTATTATAAAAGCACATGCAAATCTGAAGGAATAGCAGGGCACCTCAGGGATAGATAAGTCAGAGAGAAAAGTCTAATGGGCCCCAGAATATTCTCAATAACCATTCTTTGTTCTTCTTTTAAATCATGTTTCAAAGAGGTTTATGAATCCATCTCCAATAAGCTCCAGAGGATCAGACAAAACCAACCTCAGGATAATACTTTAAAAGATACTGGTTTTATCCCTACGAAGAAAGAGGCCCACTATTTCTTTTACATGATTTCTCACCAGCTCTTCATTTCTAAAATAGACTTGTAAGGGTATGCTCCACACGCCTACACCTGATCCAGAGGGTCACCTTCCACAATAGCCTGCTGTTCCATACACTTCATATAGTGACTAATTTCTTCCCAGCTTTCAACTCAACTCTCCTGGTTTATCCCAGCTGCCAGCTCTGACAGCCAAGGCCTAAATTACTTTACTCCTCAAATAACTATTTAATCTTCTCCTTTTTCCTTATGTATTTGGTAAACAGAAAGTTCTTCAGCTTTCATTTTGGACCCTAAACACCTTAGATAAGTTTGTCCATTCAGAGATGACATGGTAAATATTGTATGTGTCTGCACAGGTTTCAGCCTGTTTAAGAGAGAACAGATAGGTGAATACATTTGAAGCTGCTGACAACTGCAGAATCCAGTCAGATATACGAGCACTGATCAGTGGAAATATACTCAACTGCTGGCCTCCACATACATTTATTATGTATCTTTTCACAATGTTTTGGCCTTGTATAGTTGCTGCACCTTACTGGGGTCTATATTCCATTCTATTATTCCTTCAGTCCTATCCATCTTGTAACTTTATGCAGATGGCATTGAATAGGTTGATCCATCTTGTAGCTAATCAACTTAGTCCTTTCCTGACAGGAGGGATTGATTGCAGTACTCTGTTTCCCCTGCATTATTTTGCTTAAATGTTCCCAAAGAATTCTCCTACAGTGGAATCGCCCCTGTATCCCTCTGACTGTGTAACAGTATGCTGTGTCCAACAGGACACGACTCTAAGGCAATAACAGCTCAGTTCATTTAGTTTGCATTGCAAGAGTGGAATCTCTTCTTGTAAGAAATCAGGTGTCAAATGTACACGTCAGACAAAGCAGGGTTAGAATTGTTTCAAGCAAGCATTCCAGTAAGATAAACAACTCAAAATGTAAATTTGGTATATATCCTACACAGAATTATAACAGACTTCCAGTATTTATCTTCTATTTACCTACACAGATACTGTTTCTATGTTCTACCTTCTAATTCAAGAACAAAGTTATGCTATACATTTGTCATTGTTGATACAGACTAGACCCTGGTACACAGTACAGCAACTGGAGTTTGGTTTTCACACACCTATTACAAAAATCAGCAATCACTGATTTTATATACAGAGCAGCAAGAAAGAAAATACAAATAGACTGATACTGTTTTTTCAAATATATATAGACCAAGTTTCAAGAACATGCTGTCTCAGGGCTGACAAGAAGTATTAGAGCTGAATAAAAGTACTACAGAAACACTTTACTGAAATGTTTGTTTCAGTAAAACAGTAAGCTTTCAGTTAATTCCATCCATAATTCACAGCAAATAGAAGAAACCCAGAACCAAAATGTCAGAGACCCACAAAACCACTCAAAGGTAATGTTAAAAAGAACACCCACTAAATTTCTTCTTTATAAAGTAGGATATCATACGACAAAGCACACCCTGAAAAGCTTGCCCTTCAGCAAGGTTTGTCTGCATCGCATTTCTAAAGGCAGCAAGCACTATCTAGTTGCTGCTCATGGAACAAGAAACAGTAAAGTTTCTGCAAAGTAGCAGAAACTCCTGAAGACCAGTCGAAGATAGCACAGGCAATGAGGAGAGCATAGCAAAGAACCTCATTACAGTGGCCAAAGTAGCAAACAGGGAGGAGAATGTGTAATGAGATTCCAGATTGTTAAAAACCCCTCATTGTCTTCTTTGAAAAGAAGAAAATTTTGTTCTTTGATGCAATGATCCCTTACATGTGTGTAACAAGACAGCGAATCTTGCTTCACTTTTGAAGCAAACACTCCGAAAGCATTCAGATTCAACATGCCATCTTATAACAAAAATATACAATCCATGTTTAAATACTGAAATAAAATAGTTCCTTTTTTAAAATACTTCACAGGTATATAAATACTTGGCCAAAGCTAATCCGTAGTTTCAACACAAATGATACCTAATTCAGGCCATCCATAGTTACAAGTTTTAGTGAACAAAAGAGGAATTAAGGAAAACATTTCCTCAGCATATAGCACAGTTAATTCTGCATCACCCTCTGATGGTCTTGTAAGCCCTGAGCATTTTGCCCTAAGCAGCTACTTTCAGTATAAACTTCCTTTTAAGCTGAGCAACCTAAGGAAGGGATCTTACAGCAAAACAAAATTCTGAGAGACTTCTGATTTCGTCAAGTCCTTCATCCTGTGGGCTCCAGGGCATGGAGAGCACTGCCGTCAACGCAAATTTGGGGGTGACAGCTTCATTCACACTGAGAACGTTCTGCCAATACACTGACATCAGAAGAACTTTCCTAGTAGATAGAGTTGTCATTTACACCAGCAAAAAATGTTCCTCAGTCAAGCAAACCCAGATCCCTGAATGATACACAGTGGTATTGCCTGGACACAGCAGGCTTGCCTGCGTAAGTGTTACTGTTTGGGATACAGAGCAAAACACCCCTGTTGTGGTACTGGCCCAAACATTTCTGAGAACGAAGTATATCTTATGTTGTGCTCTAGAACTTTTTGGAAATGGTCTGTGATTCAGCTAATTTCATACTTTAGTCAGAGCTGGACTTTGACCAGGATCACTAACACTTTTGGATAATTGCTAAGGAACCATTAAAGCGTAATCCAAATTCTTAGAAAAGAATCAGTCCATGTGAATTAATGACACACATTCATTTTACTGACTTGCCGTACAGTTTGTACTATAAACTGTGGACTCAGAGGCAAGCAAGTATAAAGGAACACACCTCACTCTTGTAATAATCCCACGTGCTGTATCTATGTTAATCTTCCTGAGGATAAGGCACCACAGAGACAGAATAACTGGTTTACAGGACCATAATGTTCTTCAGTAACCACTCCCAGATGTTTCTCCAGCTTACTTTTTCCAAAGGGAAGAATGGAAGAAGAAACATAAGAGACATGGTCAAAATTCTCCACTTTGCACCCAGGAGAGATTGTCCGTATTTATCAGCATGGGTCTGAAAGGAGTCAAACCAATACAGAACATGAAAAATGAACATGAGCTGGCAGTGTGTGCTGGCAGCCCAGAAACCAACCGTATCCTGGGCTGCATCAAAAGGAGCGTGACCAGCAGGTCAAGGGAGGTGATCCTGCCC
>JANRGW010024965.1:0-21659 GCA_024733675.1 Psilopsiagon aymara | reverse complement strand
CCCTCCTCTGGACTTGTTCCAACAGTTTCATGTCCTTTTTATGTTGAGGACACCAGAACTGCACACAATACTCCAAGAGAAGTCTCACAAGGGCAGAGTAGAGAGGCAGCATCACCTCCCTCGACCTGCTAGTGTACAGGTGTTCCCCTATAAATAACAAGTAAACAGATGTAT
The DNA here is from genome assembly GCA_024733675.1 of Psilopsiagon aymara. NCBI lineage: Eukaryota > Metazoa > Chordata > Aves > Psittaciformes > Psittacidae > Psilopsiagon > Psilopsiagon aymara. The sequence continues at coordinate 21,485 of JANRGW010024965.1, read as the reverse complement.
TTTCTGTAACTAAATGTTAATTCTACACAGACAGGGGTATATATGCAGTCTACATAGAGGTCTCTTTTCAAAATTCTGTGACAAAGTTGTTCTGAGGGTCCAAATTCTCTGTATCCCCTTACAGCTGTGATTTCTGGTATACATGAGACAAAACTCCCCATCATTTTATTTTGATTGGCACAAACTCTGTGGCAATTTTTAGGACCAGAATCATGCTTTGTGAATCAAAGCTTGGAAAGTAATAAAAAAAGGACATTAGAAAAGGAATAACACTGACTATGTCTTCTATTCATATTTAGATGCATTGGAATTCAGAGTTTTATTCCAATAAACATAGAGCTTGCAGTAAGAGTGTCTAAAGTTTGTCTCTCCTGAGATGTAGCTGGACTAATCACGTTTCCTCTATGGCTAGAGAAAGTTAGTCTCTGAGTATCTGAAGGCCAGCTGATTTTCCTCCACTATTGCAATTCCCAGAAGCTGAGTGCAACAGGGGTTGTGATTCAACATCTTCTATCAGTGCTTCTTGACATGTTCTAAGATGCACGTGGCTGCCCCTTACTCATGTGACCATTCCAGCTTTTAGAGATCATTGGAAAAGCACAGTTCCTTGGGCTCCTACCATTTCTCTGGTATTTTTCTTTTAAATATAAAGAACCAGGGCTTTTACCATCTCCATGGCAACTTAGGATCCCCTATAGACAAAATTAAGTCCCATATTTCATGACAAGTTTGACTCTCCAGCAACTCTGAGCAGCTGGAGTGGTGGGAAGTTACCAGATTGCAGGAATTGTTATAGTAAAATTTCACATAAATGCAAATATGCATACAAAGCTAATGAAAATAGAAAAATGATCACAGTAATTGACCTTTACAGTACTCAGAGAGAGATGGACTTCAAATGGGAAAATAACTACAACCAGGTGAAGGTGATGAGATAGTATTTTTCACTCTGCGGCAATCCTCCATTTTATTGCACCTCATTTTAATTCTGCTCAAACACAGGATAGAATTTGTGCTTCCGGAATCTTAACACAGAATTAAAGCCAAAGAACGTTGTTATAAATGTCCGAGGTTTTTTGTCCTCTTTGTCTTTTTTGAGCAGATTAAGGAGAAAAATAGCACCTCAATTCTTTTGCAAACAGTTGTGAAAGATCCTGAGCCAATCTAAGCCTTTTTCAACTTCAGTTTCTTCTTTCACTCATCAAATAAGGCCATTAAACAATGTCTGCCCTTGTCTGGGTCATGGTGCTTCCTTCTTTGCTGGAGCTCACTAATCCAGTAGAATTCTATCCACATCCTATTCCAGTTGTTTAGTGAGATAAAGTGGCATAATGGTCCACAAGTGGCAAAAATTAACTGGCAGGACTCCACAGCTTCAGGGGGAAGGTGGGAAAGACTTTTACCTTTTGGTGGAAGCAAACTATGAGATCACATCTGCTTCATCATGTAAATTTGACAAAAGAACACAGAGATTTTTTTACAAACTGACTGTAGAAAAAGCTCCACAGTCAGCGTCTTTTTTTTTCAGGCAAAAACCATGTGGTCTTTTTAGCAAGTATACAGCAGTGTTCCAGAAAACCCTGGGTTTAGCAAATAAACTGTCCAGGTTTTGGCCTCTGGAGATCCCTATATTTTCTCTTTAAAATTAATTGGGTCAGCTAAATATTTGCAAGATCTAACACCACCAACGATGACCCTGCTTATCCTATAACAAGGATAGAAACCCAACGTGGCTGTTAATAGCAAATTGTGAGTTACAGTATATAACACTTCAATGTGATATGCTTGGCTCCTCACACCTCCCTTAACACAGAAGGGTAGAGCAAACACTATCCTGTGAAGATCTTCTTCAGTAAAGGAGTGAAAGGTTTCAATGTGATGAAATGCTGTCCTGAACAATGAATGCTGTAAATACCACAGTAATAAGTGATAAAATCACAATATCATTATAGGATATAGTTTTTAGGTGGCAGTGTTACTTATTAGCAGTCATAAAATGGGAAGAAAAACAAATATGAATAAGAGAAATGTTATTACTTGACTGAAAAGAATGTAAAAACCAAATATTTTCTATTAGCTCATCGATCTTTGCAAGTGATATTTAGTAGTGAAGTGAATGGTGAAAGAGCCAAGGTCTACAAGGAAGGAATTAGAAAATAATGAGAGGGGGAACCAAGCTGCACAAACCCTCTAGTTTAGCTGGTTACAGATAAAGATTTGTTTGCAGCAGCAGGGGTCTGCCCTGAATGAAGCTTCCAAAATGTGATCACAAGTTATGGAACCTTAAATGCACTAACAGGAGAGGAAGCAATATATCTTTCATTATTACCTGAGTGCGTGGGATATAAGTACATGTATTATATGTTAACATTGCATAGCCAAGTCCTTGCTTGAGATTTTGGAGTGACATGTATTTTAAAGATCTTTGGCCTAACACAATGCAGTAGTGTTAAGGATTCTTCCTGAGGTCCTGGTTGGATTTGCAGGTCTTTATTTAAAGTCATAATCTGGTGAGTTTCTTTTGAACCATCTGTTTACACATACAGTGTACAGTGTCCTGGCTTTTGTAGAAAAAAAACCCAACAACACCATTATTTAAAAGCCCCCATCTATTTTTTCTCCTCACTTAAAGAATTAGATTAATAGAAATTTTATCTTTTTTTAAATCAACAAACTTCTGTGCACTAATTTTTTTTCTGAGTACTCAGCAAGAAAACTACAATAAGTTTCTGATTTGTAACATGCTGTCCTGGGTTCAGCAGTAGCAGTCATTTTTCTCTTTCTTAGTAGCTAATGCAGTGCTGTGTTTTTGACTTTTTGCATGAGAACAGCTCTGATAACACCGATGTTTTTGATTGCTGCTCAGTAATGTTTACTCTGACCAAGGTCTTTCTGAGTCTCATGCTTTGACAGGGAGGAGAGGAAGCCGGAAGAAAGCAGAGACAGGACACCTGACCCAAACAATCCAAATAGGTATTCCATAGCACAGCATGTCATGCCCAGTGTGTAAGCTGGGGACAGTTACCCAGAAGGGTGAGATCTCTGCCTGGTAGGACTGGGTATCAATCAGTGGGTGGTGAGCGGTTGTATTCTCTTCTCTTGTTACTTCCCTTATCATTATTATTGTTGGTGGTAGCAGCAGTGGTTTGTGTTATACCTCAGTTACTGTTCTTATCTCAACCCGTGGGAGTGACATTGTTTCTATTCCCCTCCCCATCCCTTCGGGAGCTGGCGGGGAGGAAGGGCGGGGGAGTGAGAGAGAGATTGCGTGTTTTTTCTGAGTTCCGGCTGGGCTTAAACCAGGACACGGGCAAATATTGGGAATTCATATTTATTTAGTTGCAGAGGAAAGAATGTTTTGTCATTTTTCTCTAGGAAAGCAAGTACCAACACAGAAATGCAACAGGCTTTTAATTTGATAAGAGGTCTTGTACTGCAGTGGTTTTCATTTGTTCCCATGGGACTCTTTGAGCTTTCCCAGATCTACCTTGTACCACAGAATTTCCTGATGGTCTTCATCAGCTTTTGAAAACAGAATTGTTACAAATGAGAGCTTACAGGGGCAGCCCTGGTTTATTTTACGCAATGCTACTGCATAATAATTGTGTTAGGAAAGTTTGGCAGCATTTCACAGCTGCACTAAGTCATGTTAATGGGTGGTATCCAGTTGCTAATGCTGAAAACTGCTTCAACACAGAAGCTGATTAATAGGTTTGCTCACTAGCAAAGGCTCACTTGTTTCTTTCACTTTTTAAAAAGAGGCCTCACATTATCCAATTTGTATGTCTGATGAAAAGTCTCAATAAAGGGTGAATAAAGTGGTATGGAATAAAATCTGAGCACTCACAAGAAAAAAGCCCTAAATCAGATTTTCCATATTCACCTATTATTTTTTTTCTAACCACAGGACCAGAAAGAAGAGGCTTCTTAATTTACAAATGTAAAGTAGTTTCAGGTTTATTTGATACCTCTGAGACTCTACTAAATTTCCCAGTCTTACAAGCCTGTGTCCCATGCTGTTATGTAAAGCTCAGCTGAGGTCAAAGTGATTAAGGTGAGGTTTAATAGCAGGCACTTCATGAAGTGGAGATTATACAGTACAATTACCACCATGTTCTAGGGTCCAGGGTGATCCAACTTTTAGGTAGTGCCAGGTGGGCTTGTGGAAGTCCTTCCTTCTGATGACACCAAAGCAGCACCTGCCTCACCTCCCTACAAGAACCTCTTCACCCCTCTCTTCCTACAAGGATGCTTGATGCTTCCTCCATACACAGAAACACAGACACTTACCTGACTGCGTGGTGCAAACAGCTGCTCCTCTTGGCACCTTCACACCTTCAAACATCTGTCCAAGCGGGTGATCCACCTCCCCACACAGTGGTAGCAAATTACTTCACTCTTCTTTTTCATCAGTGACTATCTGTTTTGCTTATCCTTGTGCCAGCAGATGCTCATGCTTTCCAGCTGTACCCGGCATGGAGCCTATCTGAATGCGCCGGGTGAGTGCAGGGGGAGCTCTGCACAAACTCTTCTTCTTGTCTCCGAGAAGGCAGTGGCCAGGTGGAGCAACTTGTGGACCATTTTCGACCTAGGGGTGTCCTTCCTTATCCTTCACTAACAGGGATGTGAGTGGTATCAGCATCATTTCAAACCCTAAGTGTGTCTTACTTGTCACAGACTGAACAGGCTCCAGATGTGAATCTGGCACTGACTAGTCAGGAAACACAAATGGCGCTGCTAGATCCTGTCTCTGAAAGGAGATCAGGGCTCACCAAGTAGTTCAAATGAGTCAGAGTGGTCTGCATCTGTGCATGAAGATGATGAAATCTCAGACACTGAGAGAGTTTCAAGCTTGTAAACATCACAGTTCATGCATTTGGATGGCTCAGGAAGAAAGTAACAGACACAGAAGGATTAAGCATTTGGCTAAACGTACTCTGTTCAAGTCTCACTGTAATGGTTTATCTTGTTTTATGGGACCAGATTAGCCAATATTAATACAAGAAAAAAAAAACATGCCTAAGAAAACTTGAAATATCTAAAAAATAATTTAAAAAAAAATCATCACCTCCAAGGTTATTAACCTATGATGAACCAAATAATATAAGTGTTATAAGTGTTAAGTGCTTGCTTTCCTATTTAATTTTACCAAAGCTATCCCTTTCTCAGATAGTCAGGAAACCTCTGTTGCATTTCCAGGTCTGGAACCCACATGGCCAATACTTTTCTGAGCATCCTTCATGGAAGCCTAGAAACAAGTCTGATTGATAAGGCCTAACATGTCAGATAGAAGCCTTGCTACGTTTCATGTTTTTTTGACAGACACAGCTCATTTAATGTGGGGCTGGAAGGAGGAGAAGTGAGCATAATACTGTTTCTTGAAAGAACTTCCTAAGGAGTTTTTCCATGCTTCTTAAAGAGCATGACACTTCAGTGAATCGATTGGAGCACTGAAAGATGAAAAATGGGGTACAGTCTTTGTCCTAAGCAGTAACTATCAAATTTTATTTGATGAAATAAGTCTTTGGCCTGGGACTGGAAATACAACTGAGCATATTTAAAACTTCATGATGGATAGGAATTAAAAATTATTCTTGCACTCAGTGACCATCTCCCTGCATATCCTGTTTTAGCACACTGTATTTTGTAGCTGCTGTTTTGAGAAGGAAAATAATTTGTCTGGATATTACTTTTGAAATACGCAGCTTCATGTTGCCCTATACTTTTTGTAAAACTACTTGTAGCATTAACAAGTCTATGCAATGTCCCATGCATCACTCAGTCTTACAGCATCATATTGATAGTTTGGGAGAGATATAACAGTCATTTTAAAAGGCATTTGCTCTTTTAATAAAACAAAATATCAAAGTATGTTATGGGCGACATAAAGCAGACAGCACCTTACAGCTACACAGTAAAATGAAAAGGAACTATATATCACTATGATCAAAATAAAACTACTGTTCACTTTAATTACATAGTGAACAGAGTAAAAAGTACTTCTTGGGCTATGGTTTACAGATCAGGACCAGGCTAAGAAATTAAAGATCATATGTCTAAGACTTTTAGTTAAGAAATAATAAAGCCTACACAAAAGTAAGAACTTTCAACACAACAGAATATTCACAAGGTTGAATCAAAATATGGTTCACCTTTCAGCATTGTACAAAAGAGATTGTTAAAATAAATGGTGCTAATTTAGTGTGAAGGTAAAATGGCCTGATTGACAGCTATGGGAAATTTTATTCAGGAAACAGTGCTAGGGAGGCAAATTTCCCTACATTGTCATCACCAATTTACCTTACCTAGGAAGAGCTATCATAGGGGTAATTACTGCATCAAACCTACTTGTGTCTTTTCTGGTCACATGGCTTCTGTCTCACTAGGTTTAGATTGATACTGTCGAACTCACTGCAGATGGTCCAGCAAGCAGGTGTCGTATTGTGCTGGTGACAATTCTTTGAGGAGTGTGAAAAACCCTGGACCAAATACCAGTGTGTTTCTCTCTCTGCAAGTGCATCTGTGCACTAGTAAGATGTGCAGTGCATAAGACATCAAAGTAGTTGGTGCTGACAGGCATACCCATGCCCATGTCTGTGCCTGCGTTTGTGCTCATGCCTGTGCTCTTGCATGTTAAAGAAGAGGAGGAGAAGGAAAAGAAGGAGGAGGAGCAGAAGGTATTACCTGGCACTGGACCAGGCATCTACTGCAGACCATGGAGAACCCCATACCATTGCACATGGCTATTCCCAAAGGAGCTGCTGCCATGAAGAGCACATGCTGGAGCAAAGATGTGAGGACATAGGAGCAGAGAGAAGCTGCTGAGTTCTCTTTGTGACTGCCTGCTATGCCCAGCATTGCTCAGGTGATGGTTACTGGAGAGGAGGAGTGATGCTGACTCTGAAAAGGAAGAGAGGTGTTGTTTTAATGTTTGTCTTTTTGTTTATCAGCTCCTGAATCAGTAATTAAATATATTGATAAATTCAGTTTTTATCAGTTTAAGGCTGTTTTATCCACAAGGATGATTGATAAGGGATCTCCCTGTCCTTATCTCAATGGACAGAGCCTTGGGTGACATAGTCTAGTGTGAGACATCTCTGCCAATGGCAATGGGGTGGAACCGGATATGATATTAAAGTCTTTTCCGACCCAAACCTTTCTAAGATTTTATGATTCCGTGATATTTTTTGTTCTTCTATTTGCTCCGTCATCTCATTGAGAAAGAGGATTACATGAACAGTTTGGTGGGATTTTGGCTGTTAGTCAAGGCTAACCCATCACAGATTATTTTTTTTTTTAATGAAAATTATGTTTAAATACCTGCTTTTCTATTTTTGGTGTTGTTTTTGCTTTAAGGCGTTTGCAAAACTTCAAATAATTCCAGATGCAAGAAGACTACACTTAGCTTGGGGTATTTTGCATTTGAATAAAAGCATTCCCCCCAAATTCCACCTGAAGGATGAAAAAGAAGGTTCTTCAAAGACATCAAGTGAAATTAAGTCACTGAGAATGTTTCTTTAAGCTTTGGATGAGGCCCTTGGGAAAATTTCTAAGTAGAGTTTGTGATCCCTCCACGCTTTCTACAGGTTAAAAGAAAATTTAGAATTGAAGTTAATACACTTTGAACCTAAAATCAATACAAACTAGGAATAAACCAGCAGTGAATAAGTGATTTTAATTCAAAACAGAAAGCAGAATGCATCTGCGGTCATTTTAGATTTAGAAAAATTAATTAACTTTGACACAACTACAAGTGAGTTGGCTCATTGCACGTTCTTCAGAGTCCAAGGCAATCATTTTAACAATCATGCTTAGTATAATTTGAGTAAATGGAGAAATACATTTGAAAATGTCAGAATCACAGTCGATATAATTGACCAGAAAAGGGGGAACAGCCTGTGAACATGCTCTATTTTAATAAGACTATCCTGGTCAGGTTTAAATTTAATATTATAAAGAATATGTTCAGCGCCCTGTAGAAAATAAGATGGTAACTCACTCAGTTCCTCGAGTTGTCACTGCAGATAGATAGAAGTTTTCATGATGAACTTTGAAAAAGCAAAGTTCTTGGCCCAGTGAGACATTAAATGGTCTCAATTACCTTAAAGCTAATTAGTATGAAGGATGATGAAAGTTAATAGTTTCTGATGGAGCACCATGGCTTACCTGTATTTCCCTGCTACTTGCAAAAAGTGCTTTTGCAAGTTCTTTATACTGAAGATGAATCTTGTAAAAGTACATGCTTGTCTGAGGAATGGAAATGAAGGATGAAGACAGATGAAGATCTTTGATAGTCACATAGTGAATTTTAATGTAAATTATGAGAAAAATGATTCAAAATAAAAACTAAAACAAAACAAAAAACCCACAACCTTTCCCCACTTACACCCCTCCCTCTGCATACCACCAACCTTGTTTGGGCATTTTACTTGTTCATTTCTATATAAACCATACTTTCATTCAATTTTTTTCCTCAGTATTTGCTTTCATTTTGAATGGGTCACATTAATAATTTCTATTTTATGGACAATATTTTGCTCAAAATTACTGATATTAAATCTTGAGGTGGACTCCTTGGTGTCATTTTTGTCATTGAGTGCATTGATTTCTTTCACAAGAAAAACCAATCTGCTTTTTTGACACTGGATAACCTAAAAACTCCAAATAAATATCAAAGATAGTTGGTAGCACAGAAATAATAAGACTGTATTAGTAGTATGCTTTGCTTTTTTTTGTAGGAGTTTGATTCTTTGGTTTTTTCATCCTTTCATTCTTTTAATCACTGCTTCTTTTCATCAGTGTTCAATGTTTCAATGTCTTTGTGCTTGTTGCTGCTTCCTTTAGAAGGCAATGGCAATTACAATAATGGATTTTTAAACAAATCTCATTTTACAAAACTATATTAAAATTCAGGTTTTCTTGAACTCATCAGAAACCTCACAACAGATAACTTCTCTTTTGGTTTTGGTTTGTTTTGGTTGGGTTTTTTTCTTTTTCCAGGGATAGGTTTTCACCAGCACAATGTCCAGAAATATCTTTTTTCTTGGATTTATCTGCAAGTGATCCTCTGAATGTTTGTACTGTCTGCATCTGCTATGCTTCTGCTGTGTGCACACATGGAGACACATTGAAAACAGATTTACCTCTTATTCTTATCACAACTGAAGGACAACCTGCATATGCACAAGCTCATGAGATTTTACCCAACTGTCAGCCAACAAAGAAAACACAGCAAATTGAAACAAAAATCAGTGTAGTTTAAAAGTACTCTGTGATGGCTGGACAGTGAACTTGGCTACCTTGTGGGGGAAAGTAGAAGCCTGGAATTCTGCAAAATTTTTTTCTGGTGTATCCCAAAGAAAATGGTGGGAATGCCACAGCTTGGCTTATTGATTTCAATGGCTGTTACGTCTGTGTGGAGAATACGAATCGGTGAAACGTGATTTTCCCCAAAAGACTGGGTGTTAGTGAAATTAAGTCAAAGTTTGTGAACAAAGCTATTGAAATCGATACACTGATCAGAAACTGAGACATCTGAGGTTTTTCCATATGTAATGGATATGGTGACAAATTCTGAAGGCTTTATTCAGTGCTGAACCAATAAAAGCCATGAACCGTTTGTCCGGAAAGGAGGCAAAGTAAAAATCTCCATACAAGGGTGTTACCTCCTTCCCGTTTGCACAGCTGGTAACCTATAGGTGTCCAGGTGTGCACAGAAGAAAAAGATGGATTAGGTAGAGAGCAACATTGTGAAAAGCATTACATCTTTCACTAACATCTCTTAGAATTGAAAACCAAACCCTGTAATTCACTTCTCACCTCCTCTTATTAGGCTTTCACAGATTTCTTCATACTGAAAGACAACAATAGGGGCTTCTCCCTTCCTTTCCCTTCCTTTTTCAAACTTTTTCAGAATTGTAAAACACTTCTAATTTTGATATCATCTTTGAATCCTGTTTAATCCTTCCGCCCCAGTATGGAGCAATAGCGTAGACTTTCCTGACATTGTACAAATTCAGAAAGCTCCTTGGAGACTAGGAAAATCTATAAAGGTATGGCTACAAGGAGCTAAAGCTTAAAACAGAATATCTGAATTACAGGTCTGCTGAATTAGTTGTCTTCCTTGAGCTATAAACCCAAGTCCAGGAAGTAAATTAATAAAGATTTGAAATACTGAATACAATAGAAGAATGCTTGACATCATGATATACTCAGCTGTTGAAACTTTTCAAAGTATAATCCACAAAGTAATTCAGTTCATACCCAATGTCCCTAATGGTATTGATGACATTATAATCTTTGACAAAATTCAGGAAGTACACAAGTAAACTCCTGTGATATTTGACTGCCGGACAGCCAATAGCCTAACATTTCTCAATGCCAACTGAAACTGAATGAAGTAATGCTATATTTTCCCCCCTTACCCGAAAATGATTTAGAGACAGATGTGAAAACTGCCAGCAAACAAAACCACAAAGAAGCTTAATTTTATAGTGCAAAATTTCTTTACACATAGCTCAACATTCTGCACCTTAACACTACTTCTCTTCTGATAAGCTTAGGTGGAGCGTCCTTATTGTAAGCCAGGAAAATCACCAAGGTGTGATTTCCTTTCTTAAATCTGTCTCCTCACTGACCTTACCCCACAGCTGAACCTGCTAGAGACTTCCATCCATGATCAATTATACATTTTCCAGATATTTTCCCACTGACTACAGGATATAAATTACTGTCTGCCTCCTGGTTCAGTCTGAGTAAAATATCATGTGTGAATAGCAATGGTTAATGATGTCCAGATGTCTGGATCTCAAACTAGGACATCTTTCTCAAGATAATATTTCAATACCAACTGTCTCTGACGTCACCTCCCTCTGTAAACATGCCCAAGTTAGTTGTGGCAAAACAAACAACCAACCAAAAGGGCAACAAAACCAACACGCCCCCCCCCCCAAAAAAAAAAAAACCCCGAACAAACCTAAACAGACCCCAAAACTTAACCAAAACTATGCATTAAATTTGTCTGTCCAGCTTAGCTAGCTAGAGTTTGAAATTTCAATGGCATATTGAACAACTGTAATCAGTAGGTTTTAAAGAGCTTTTACTATCAGCTGAGCAAAAAACATTGCAACAAATATTTGTACAATATTTGCCAGTGCATTTTCTGTTACAGAATGAATAGATAAATGTTTTTTAGGCTATCATCAGTTAGGTAGGAACTCTACATAGAACCACTGTTTTGTAAATGGCTCTATGCACAAAAATGCACATGCAGCTGATCACTTACCAGATGCACAAATTAATTTATTTGAACTAGAGAAATGAGGAAAAGATGCTCTTCCTTCTCCTACCTTCCCGCTCTTTGAAAAGACCAGTTGATATAGGGTTACAAGAACTGTCTTTATGAAGCCAAATAAAAAGCTGCTCAGGAATACACCCAGTGTGGAGGCTTCATAGAATCATAGAATAGGGTTGCAAAGGACCTTAGGATCATCTAGTTCCAGCCCCCTGTCATGGGCAGGGACACCTCCCACTAAACACTGCCACCCAAGGCTATGTCCAGCCTGGCCTTGAACACCGCCAGGGATGGAGCATTCACAACTTCCCCGGGCAACCCATTCCAGTGCCTCAGCACCCTTACAGTAAAGAATTTCTTCCTGATATCCAATCTAAACTTCCCCTGCTCAAGTTTGAACCCATTACCCCTTTACCTATCACTACAGTCCCTAATGAAGAATCCATCCCCAGCATCCTTCAAGGCCCTCTTCAGATACTGAAAGGCTGCTATGAGGTCTCCACTCAGCCTTTTCCTCTCCAGGCTGAACAGCCCCAACTTTCTCATCATATCTACCTAAGGGAAGTGCTCCAGCCTTACGAACATCATGAACCCAAATGCAAATGAAAAAACACTGGTAGCTTTAAACATGTGAAGTGATTGGTTTTTTTTTTTTTTTTAAATAGTATTCTTACACACTTTCCAAAAGATGCAAACTTGTTCGAGTGCCTGATTTTTCTTCCAGAGTGAAGAAATTTTCGACTAACATCTTCATATAGAAACTATCTTGAAATATCTTCCTATCATCAGTTATGTTCTCCCTGTCTGTTAAGTGCAACCAAATACCCGGATCTGTTTGTTAGTCTCTTGTGATTTCAGTCTGTGCTCTTTGAAATGACTTGCCAGCACTGCCATGATATATGCACCCTCTGGTAATTTTTCATTGATAGATTATTCTTTAATTAAAGTTTCAAGATGGATTTTCTTTTACTCAGACTCTACAGTTTTCATCTGGAGGCATAAGATAACAGTGAAGATCTATGAGTAGTTGTCATTTATCAGAGAGACAAATAAATACATATTTTATGTATTATATTTATGTAAATATGTATCTTATATATGTTATACACAGAGAGATATTTTAACCTCAAATTTAAACAGTTTTCTAGAGCAAAAATGCTGATACAAATCAACTTACATTTCAGAGACTTGTGCTGCTGTATGTGTTAAAAGTACGTTCAATGTACTGCTATTTGATCCCACAACTTACTATTAATAACAAAATCAGTCAAGTGCCACAAAAGTGAATGGAAAGACCAAATCTATGGTCAAATACGAAAATAAAATAAAGAACCACAAAACTGATTAACATTGCGTAACCTTGAGACTTGAACTCCACAATGGCTGTAGTCTTTTCATTAGATGGATGCTGTAGAAGGTGGAAGACCATGATTTACATCTGCCTAGCACACAGGAATTCAAAGTCATCTCAAAATATGGCACCTACCACCAGGTTATCAGCTCTTTATATTTTCATTCATTTATTTTGAAATCGTGCAAGTGTGCAGGAATGAATTCAAGACAAAGCCGTTTGGAAAGCAAAGAAGCCAAAGACAGCACAAGTCTGTAGCTGGCAGTTTACACCACAGAAATGTCATGCTGGAAATATGTGCAGGGCTTTGTGTACAAGCCACGAAGTCTTTGAGTGACTCTCATAAACTTTGCAAGGTCCATATCAAAGGTCGTTAGGAGCAATGGGAGCGAAAATCCTGTCATTGTAATGGGATCAAGAAGCCTTTTGCTAGTCCCAGTGACTTCTGATAGTGGAATACAGACACTGGCATCCTTTGCTGAATCCAACACTTTTTAATTCCAGTAGTGAGTGATTTTGCCTCAGAAATAACCTTTTGGCTCTGGCATATTCAGTTGTCACAGATGCCTCTTGGAATAAAGTCAGTGCAAGATATCCAAATTATATATGCAGTGTCTTGATACTGGACATATAACCTTAACATACTACACTACTGATCAGATGTATCTTTTATTTTTCTTTTTATAACTCTTCAATAGTTGGTTTACTAGAGCAAGCAAAGCCCCCCAAACCAAACAACCCCAGAAACAAAAACAGAACAAAGAGAAGTGAAACAGTGACACAGACCTAGATGACCTTAACATCAAGAACATGTTGACATTTTTGAGTTCTGTGTTTGCCTCACCATCCCAGCCAAATACATCTACACAAAGGAACATTTTTCCAGTGAATTCATTTCCGAGTAGCAGACAGCTTTCTTTCTGGCTTCCCCCCCCCCCCGCCTGCTGCAAGGTGAAGAGTTAGGAGTGCAAGAGCTGACAGATTTTCTTTTTGCAGACAGGTGTGATTTAAGGGTTTTTTTTCTTTTTTTCAGTACACTGTGAATCACAGAGATTCACAGTGCAAGGGTTGCATAAAATGTAATGAGTCAAATCCTTAATAAATATTTACATCACTAGTGCAAAACTAAGTAAACTCGAAGTCCAGAATACTGTAACCTTTCATTTAAAAAAAATGTAAACCAGCCCCCACAGGACATGTCAGCTTCTCATACATCATATGAAATCCATCACAAACATTTGGGAGCAGTAGTATGCTTTGCAGCATTTATTAAACTTGCTCCTTTATCCTCCCTCCTTGTGATTCTTCTAATAATGTATTATGTGGCAAAAGATTATTGGGTTTGTGTTGGATTTTTTAATGAAAAAGTCACAAAATATGTGCCATGGAGACATGAGAAAATTGAATAGTTATTAGGAGAGAGTATGGAACCCATAATGCAACACAGCATAATTGCTATGCCAGTTACCTTCCCTTACTGATTTCTGTCAAAATCCTAATTCATATCTTTTTTATTTTTCAGCTTCCTCCTGTAATTTTATACTGCATAGGAGAAGTTCCATTTGTCAATGGTTAATAAATAAATAGAGGTTAATAAATAACTATAGCATGCTTGTAGTTATCAATAAGTGATTATTAACAGCTTATTGATGTTTGGATTCCATAATAAAGAGCAGTTTATTAAAGCATTTATTCATCTTTCCTTCAACTTTTAATTAAAATCTGATTCATAAATGATCCCCAAGAAATGGCCTATTCCCATTTATGAGGTAGACCTAACTCTCTGAGGTGTTTATGATTTCCAGAGTGCTGTAACCATGCTCACTCTATTTTGGATATCAGAAATATATTAAACCCTTATTCTTTTGTATTTGCTGCCTGGCTTCTTCTCTCTGCTCACACTTCTGTTTTTCACCATCATTTATGAACATTCATTGTGCTTCACTTCAGCCAAGGACCTTGCTTTAATTTATACTGGCTACTTCACCCAGAAGTCATTCTATTCTGGTGAGACAATATGTCTTTGCTAGAGGAAAAAAAAAAAAGAAAAGACAACAAAAAAGGAAAAAATGAAGAAAATTAAAAATGTGGTTTAGATTATTGGACTATTGCCAGTAGCACAAAACAGCTTACAACCTGGTCTGGTGGCAGTCTGAAAACAGTAGGCTTCAAGCATAGTTTTAACTTTAGAAATCTGTATGAACACAAATTTATATTCATAAAACATACATGATCACGCTCAAGAGGTTTTAAATCTTTTCCTTTAACTAGTGAACAGCAATACCTAAGTTATCCTTTCCTTTGTGAACGTATAATGGTGCTCTTTTAAGACATGCTGCATTGTAATGACTGCTTTGCTACTGCAGTGTACTTCAGGGAATTGTAACTCACTGAACAAAGGTATCTTGCTTTTAGTTGCTGAACAGGCAATTAGCTTGCCCCAAAATGGCATGTTCATATCCCAGCAGCCCCATGAAACAAGAAAAGTCTATACATCATATCCTGAGCTCTCTCCTGTGTCATAGTCTGAGGTTCCTTTCACACATACTGCTGATCTATGCTTGTCTGTGAGAAATCAGAATAACAAAGCAACAGTCTAGTCCCTTTTGTCACTGATCATATTTTTATCACCAAAGGAAATCTGCACTGATCAGCTGTAGCAATTTGGGAATATTCAGGGCAGAGATTGCCTCCTCTGTCCTATTATTTGCAAAGGAGGGCACTGAGTTGCACATGCCTGAGCAGAATTTATCCTGAGTCCTGGCATTTGATCCTGTAGGCCCCTAACTTTCACAGTTTCTTAGGAAGCTTCCTCCATGAAATCCTCTTGCAAGGGTTTCCTGCAAAACATCACTTCAGTTGAAAGTTACCTTCAAGAAAAAAGAGCATTATAGATTTGTCACTCATTAATAACACTTAGAAATCAAAAACAAGCTTTATTGTGGCAGTGTAAATGGTTAAGTTTAGGGGAAAAACATTGCAAAAATAAAAATAGGGCAAAAAAACCCAAACCAACTAAATCCAGTCATCAATCACTTGCTGTGGACTCAGATTTCTTGACAGTATGTCTTGGGAGGGAAAACAGCCCTCCACACCTGACATGCATACATATCTTTTAAAACTGACCTCTGAAAGTAATGTGGGAAGCTGGCATCATAGCCCTCTTCACCCTGTCTGCACTGCCTTAGAAAGCATCTACATATTCTGTTTAGGCTATGATAAAACTTGATAAAACTTCCTCTCCTATCTTTCTTTTCCTCTGATCCTTTTGTTCACCTTTTCATGAAATGCAGATTTTAGATTTATACTAAATATGTCAGTTACTAACCACCTTTTCTTGCTTTCAGGGTTGGTATCCAAGACACATAATGCAGTTGCATCTAACAGGATGCTTCATCTATGTTTAGGGTTTATAGTTTCATGACAGTCCTCAGCTTCACGTTCTTCATAGTTTAAATTACTTTCCTACCAAATTCAGTGTTTTCAGAACTCTTACTATGAAATGAATAGGATAGTCCCCTATATAACTGGCCTACACTATGGGCAAGAATTACACTTCTGGTTATTGACCTTAAGCATATCCTTGGCCATAGCTGTATCCATGCAGTGTTTTGCTTCAAAATAAACCCCCAAAGGCCTGTACTATGGAATGCTTCAGAGGTTTTAAATCAAGGATTTATCAAGT
Source organism: Psilopsiagon aymara (assembly GCA_024733675.1). NCBI lineage: Eukaryota > Metazoa > Chordata > Aves > Psittaciformes > Psittacidae > Psilopsiagon > Psilopsiagon aymara. The sequence continues at coordinate 5,156 of JANRGW010024965.1, read as the reverse complement.
ATTCATCTTGATATAACAAAATATTTTCAGTGCAAATGATGAGTCACTGGAACAACCTCCCCTAGGAGCACCCATCCCTCAAAGTTCTAAGGGACGGGGTGCTAGATAATATCATCTAGGCTCCTTTTCCTCCAAAAGGCTGAAGAAGATGATCTTTTGAGGTCCCTTCCAGCCTGGGCTGTTCTATGATTCTGTGAATAGCCAGTGTCAGTGAAGTTGCAAAGGGAGAGGGGTTAATGGTTTTGCCTTCCAGTTGGTACATCTACAAGTGTGCACTAGAAGATCATATATATAATAGCTATTATACTACATACATTAGTCAAACAGAATATTAAACTGCTCATTCTCATAGAATAGACATCTTGACTGTCTTTATATTTAAAGAAAATATTTGCTTAGTCCCTCAGCTAACCTTTTTTGGTCAAACAGGTTTGCAGTTATTCCCTTTCATTCTATTAATATCGTTTACCTATTTAGTCTTTACTTTTTCCTCCTTTTGGTCTTCAGTATTCTCTCTGGGAAATTCTTACACACATGCCTGCATTTTAAGTCCATTGTACCCCATATTTACTCAATTAGTCCACACACTATGTCAGAATACCAGTTATTCTCATTCTCTACAAAGCCTGGAATTACCCTACATGTTCAAAATGGCATAATTGCTCAGCAAAAACAAAGCAGCAGCTTTTGAAATCAGCTTCCTGAGTTAACAGAAAAGAAAGATTTATTTTACATCAGTTATTCAAGGGAATTTTTTAGGGGCAAATTGTGTTTCTTCCTAACAAAAATAATTGTGCCCCATTGACAGAAATTTACTATGTGTGGCTATTTCAGTCCATTGCCACAGATTTCCAGGAGGCTCAGATGACAGCAGGCAATTGCAATTGCTGTCAAGGCATCAACTCTTCTAGAATCCCTGCAAAGTGCTGATGTGTCCACAGATTCAGAGAACAAACAACTTGCTTTCTGTACAGCTGAAGCAAGCTGTGTCAACAAGACAGAATTTGAATTATTACATGCTGCTGTTGTATCTATAAAAGCAGAAGAAGGGAGCACATGATTATGGCCTAGAGCTTGTGGTTAGGGAGGGAGTAATAGTACCTCTTCAGCATTAGTTGTTGATGGAAAACATCTGCTTCCTTTCCCATCCCTATGAAACACGCACTTGGGAAATGTCCCCTGATGGTATCTCTCTGAACTGGGTCATTCCTCTCCCTGGAATTCTTACGCAACATTTGGATTCACTGGGAAATAAATAAAATATCAGAATGCGAAGCAGATAAGAAACCTGGGGAGCCTGCATTTCTACATTACACCTGAAATGTGGTATATGCCTCTAGCTCTATGAAAAGTGTTGCCAGCCCCTGTTGCCACAGCAGTGAGCACAAGCAATTCTTTGTTCTTCCCTGGGCCAGGAGTGGGGCAAATCCAGATTCCTCTGCTGCTTACATCAGAACCCACCACAGTCCAAGTGGTACTCATCTTCTAAAGCAGCACATCAAGCTCAGAGGTTAACTAGCCCCACATAATGAGTGGAGATGAATGCTACACATGTTGGGGAGGGAAATTTATCTCCTAGTCAGAATAAATATCCCCTTTTGTCCCTAGGCACATGCTTTCTGTTCAGGACTAAAGTTCATTCGTGCTCTTCAAGATAAGCCATGTGATATATTGCTATGTAAAAGATGCAAGTAATGTGAAGGAGTGACCGTTTTGCTTAGGCACCATGTTTTAAAACATGGTTACCAGCATATTTAATCTACCATACAACAAAATGATACAGCTTGTGAAATAATGATTGAAAGAAAATGAAGAAATTAGAGGAGAGGCAATTTTTCATTTTGAATCCTAATTTAGCCAAAAAGATTGCAGGATTGATTTAAAGTTCTCATAAAGTGTGCCAGCCACTCATGAAGAGCGGCTGTAGTGGAGTAGCACAGTGCCCTGATGCCACAGGAGGCATAAACTCAGTCATTTTCTGAAAGAAGTGGAAGGAAAGAGGAAAAAAACAGTCTATTCCAAAGGGGTAAAAGCTTGTTGGGTGAAAGCTTCAAGGCTTGGTCTCATTCTCCCATGAGTCCTCCATGGACAACATGATGAACATCTACTCTGTGCTGTCTGCCTCTTCAGCTTGAAACACAGCCTTGCTGCTACTCATGAAGGAAGAAACATGGGTCTTCCATTTAAAGAATGTCTGATTTCAGAAAACATGAACACAGCAACAGTTCCCCAGACTGTGTTTTAATACTTCAGAGTCTGAAGAGAGATATAGTTGTTTATATAAATTATATATGAACATACACATATATAGAGAGTATATATTCTTACAGATAGGAACATTATTGTGCCTTACAGATAAGCATGCAAAAAGATAACAAGCCTTTCTTTTGTGCTCCTTAATGATATACATACAGGAATCTTTTTTTGTATTGTGTGAGTTTATATGTAATTAATAGATAAGTGAGGTGAGGGAGATAAGAGTTTTATTTCAAGGTGCCTTTGTTTTACATATGTAGAATATATCGATGTTAAAATGCCTGTATATAGTAGAACATTTTATTCACTTTGTATGTATGGCAGATTGGTTACAACAATTGTGTTCAAGTCGCAAAGCAGCTTGGTTTAAAACCTTTAAGGACTGTAATAAAATAAATGAGGAGACCAAGTCTTAAAGCTTCCACACATAATGGTGGACAATATGATAAAGCATCTCTTCACAGCTACAGCATCCAGCCATTATGCTTCATAAATCCAAATCTATATTACTCACATTTATTTACAATATTTTGGTAGAAATCTAGCACCAGACCAGAAATACAGTTTAAAAAGCAATAAATGTCAGAGGAAAAAAATGCCTTCTGTCATCAAGTGATAAAAGAAGGAGTTTGCTAAATATGTGGTGATGAATTAAAATATTACAAGTAAGACAGAGCCCATACATAATCCTGGAAGGGAAATTTTTGAGATTAAGAGGTACTGTAGTACAAGATAGCTATTCTGTAAATAACATAGTAATGCACTACAATGAGCCACCTACTTGCTCCACATAGACAACTGACAATTCTCCTGCTGCGTATATCTATTTACTTAAAAATACATGATTTCTTCCATTTATCTTTAAGTATTTAGGAATATTCATTAAAATTACTAAAGAAGGTACAAAAAGGAAATGGGTTTCAAATAGCAGATTTTGACTTTTAGTCTATTTCTTGTTCAGTGACAAATCAATTTAAAGATACTGATTTGGCTTTACTGTTATGGAGAATGTAATAGCAAACCCAAGAAATTATTCCCATAAATACATATTCATCTCTCTTAATTCAGTGGGGTTATTTTTCACTTCTACTACTCCTGCTCACTAAAGTCTAAATCCAGAACAGTTTTCAGGGAGCAACCCCCCAGGAAAACTGACCAAGCCCAAAGATGGAATTCTGAAAATTCCTAATGCCAGTTCCTGAAGTCCAAATTCTAGTCCAAAACCGACCAAGTGCAAAACTGCATAGACTGCTTTTATACCAGCATAAAGTTTCATGATGTAGTAGGGAGTGAATGCTGGAACTGCCTTTCAAGCTTTCTCTCTCTTTCAAATGGCATGCAACATGCTGTCCTCTTAAGGTAGTCTGCATACCCATAAACTTAAGCTTAAATAATCACCTAACTTTTAAAGCATTGATCAATAAGGGCCTTCCAGGATCCATAAATATGGAATTTCTCTGCCTGTATTGCCTCCAGGGACCAATTCAGTAAACTGAAACATACCTTCAGGATTGGATGCCATAAAAGATATAGTGTCTTTATCTATGCACTTTTCCTCAACAGCATAGCGACAGGGGATTTATCAGCGATCCTTTGGATTAAGTTTTCTCCATTCAGCTATGTGAATACTTTTCTGTTAATTGAATGTATTTTCTTCTCTTCCACTCTAAAAAATAGAGGGGAGGGAGTAGGAAAAAAATAGGAATTGATGGGACTTCCAATTGGACTAATAAAAATCAATTTGGCTTCTGTTCCTCATTGCCACAGATCTTACTTAAGGTGACACAAAGGTGTGAGCGTGCCATTACTATAGTTATTTCAGCCAGGGCACAGCAAAATATCCTTGCCATGGATCAGTCAGGATGGCAAGAGGAGGTGAGGAACCAAGCAATCATTGTTCTCTTCAGTTATGTTCTTGGTAACCTACATGTAACCACTCCACTCAAGTACTTACCCCTCTCTACCTGGAGTTAGTGGATAATATTCTTTACCATGATTACCTTGACTGCAGCCATAGCAGTACATGGTCTCTCATCCTTGGATAGATGAAGCTGAGGCAACATGACTAATTAATAGCAGAGCTTCCCTGGCTTGCTACAAGTATAGTATATTAATCCACCATTTTAGCCTACATAAAATCCAGAACCCATGTCTTATCTTCGAAAGCTAAGGGGAAAAAGAACAGACAAAATGTGGATGATATATACTCAGCACCTCCTCCTGAAAATTCTGGGAAACCTCAAGCAACATGGCTGTCAGGTTTTACAAGCCCTGTTTTCTGACATGCACTGGTTCAGGAGGTTGAGTGTGAAACTGGTTTAGTGTGCACAAAATAATTGGATCTCCATATGACATAATAAGAGGCCATTAGAAAAGTGTAGTGTAATTGTGAAGAAATAACCCAGACTGGTACTCCAGTGTGTACTAAAACAAAGCAGCAATCATTCGAAGGAATGCTTTATGGCCCAGTAGGCTAGACAAACATTTGATGATGGTAAAACACATCTTCCTGTATTTCCTACAATAAGAATGAATGTTTTTTGTGTTAGACTGATGGGGAAAACCATCTTTTCTCTGTTTTTTATCAAAAAGGGCTGAATCTAGATACCTGCTTCCAGTAGACGGATTACAAAGTAGAACCTTGATCCTGCAATGAAGCTCCAAAACCCCAGAGAAGGAGCAAGTATAGAATATAACCTTCTCTGTAGCACTTCCCATTTGCAAATTTATTAGGATGTCTCATGTGAGCTTGTCCTGGGTTCAGCAGTAGCAGTCATTTTTCTCCTTCTTGATAGCTAGTGCAGCACTGTGTTTTTGACTTTCGGCCTGGGAACAGTGCTGATAACACCAATGGTTTTAGTTATGGCTTAGTGATGTTTGGTCTGGCCAAGGACTTTCTG
>JANRGW010024960.1:0-32788 GCA_024733675.1 Psilopsiagon aymara | reverse complement strand
TGCCCAGGGAAGTTGTGAATGCTCCATCCCTGGTGGTGTTCAAGGCCAGGTTGGACAGAGCCTTGGTTGGCATGGTTGAGTGGGAGGTGTCCCTGCCCATGGCATGGGTGTTGGAACTAGATGATCTTAAGGTCCTTTCCAACCCTAACTGTTCTATGATTCTGTGATTCTGATAGGACTTTTAAATGCGTTCTCTTAAAGTCTACTTCTTTTGTTATCGGCTTTTCCCTTTAAGAATATACTCAAAGAAAAAAAAATCTAGAAGCTTGCGTAATGCTCTGCAATGTAAAGAATCAAACCTAGGATTCCTTTTTATAGAGGTCTGAGCTTTTTAAAGTCACAGTGATTGTGAAGGACACAGGGCAAACACATCATCCTGAGCCTGGAGAAGCCATGTATTGATCTCTAAAGGAGCAGGAGACTGCTATCACTCCACTTCCAAACAATCCTTAATGGCTAATGCCCAAGATAATACTCCCAAGCTATTTTTGTGTTCTGTGACCAGTAGATGGCTGTAGTGACGCTGATTTCCAGTACAGTTTTTCAGTTTGTTAGATCGTTACTTTTAGCTCATTAGCTTTTTGTTATAGTCTTAAATTTTCAAGTCTTGCAAATAAAACATTTTTTCTAACCTGTAAGATTACCGAATGGCTGCAGTTATGCTTCTTGCTGTTTGTTTGTTTCAGTGGCTCATTGATCTCTTTGTGGGTTTATTTAATGGTATTCAGTGGGAAGAGACATTATTATTTTATCTTTATAGTTTAAGGAAGTGTCATAATTATAAGCACTTTGGAAAGATGAATAGCCAGCTTGATTATAGCACTGACTTTCTCATTTATATGTGAAAATTAATGTACTGAAACTGCATAGAGAATGCACTGAGATAAATGTTTAAATGTTCTTTTTTATTGCTTGTGGTTAGGTTGGCATCTATATTCCAATCTTTTAGAGAAGCTGAAATGTCATGGCAGTTGCTTCTTTTTCAGTTTAAGTGCAGAAGAATATCGTGCAGCTATCTTTTTGCTGCTCATCTCAGTTTTGCTTGTTTCTTTTGCAATATTTGTGGTTTAAGTGCCTTGCATGTATTCTTTGGGTTTTTTTGCAGGCAGTATAACTCCAACAGTGGAGCTGAATGGTCTGGCTATGAAAAGAGGAGAGCCTGCCATCTACAGGCCATTAGATCCAAAGCCAATTCCCAACTACAGAGCAAATTACAATTTCCGGGGCATGTACAATCAGAGGTTTGTACTTTTCCTATTATTTCAGTGTTTTTATTCATTGCTTTTATTCATTTGTTGTAAATCAGTTCTAAATCTCTGTGAAGTTCCTAAGTTTATTTCAGAGTAAAATGAAACTAAGGGTTTTATGAAGAAGAGTCTCTGCTGTGTTATTTTGAAATATGCATCATCCCTTCTAAAAGAAGAGAGGTGCCCTAAGCATGTCACAAGGAAAAAAGACATGTAAAACAGTTGTTTCTGGTTTTTAATGTGCATACTGGAGTTACAGTCGACAGCTGTGGCAGTGAGGACACAGAACATTAACTTTAGAGAGAGCTTTTGCTTTTTTTTTCTGTAGTGACGTGATTAGAATCTGTATCATTAAAAATGAACTGTGCTTTTCTTAGCAATTGGGTATAAAATTAGGTGGGCTGCATTTTGAAAATTATCTTGAAACCATTCTCAGGTTTCTATTTTTTAACCATTTTGCCTGGCCAGCTATCTTGGTTCCTTGATCCTCAATGTTTAGTGAGAAAAAATCCTTTATTTCACAAGTTAGAAAACTATATTCAGAACCCTCCCTCAATGCAATAATTACTGTAGTAAGTTGAGTAATTGTTGAGAAGATGGTATTTAAAATTATGTTTTTAAAGTATCAAATTCTTAAAGATTAAACAATTTGAAACTTTAAGTGGGTGGAGCAGTTTCTTAACTGGTTATTCAAATATTTCATTCTTCAGTGTGTTCAAATTTTTGAAACAGCTTTGTCTTTGCTATTTGTACAGTTTAGTACAGATAGAAAACAAATGGGGTGGGGCAGAAGGCCAGAATCTGAACTTGCCTGCTTCATTGTGCTTGTTTGAGTGCAGTTGCCCATGCAAGGTGGCTAAAAGTACTGTAGCTAGTAGATTGATACTTAGCTAAAACTAAGTAGTAAAAAAATAGATGTGCATGTCTACCTGTATAAACACATACATAAACCCTGTGGATATACTAGCTTACATGTGTATACCACAGTAAAGAGGAAACAGAACAGTGATGCCATGTAATACTGTCTTGGGGCTTTGGGACTACTTCTGTGCTGGACATAATTGTTCATTTCCTTGTTTTTCATTTGGAGGTGCTGGTCCACTATAATCCCAGTAAGAAAGACTCTGTAAGGCATCATTAAGGAGATGTGTAAGAAGTACACAGTAAAAGTTGTATGTATAAGCTGCCAATATAAGAAGAGAACAGCAAAGATAATCTTCCACCCCTTCAGATGCTGAGAGTCCTTGGTGTAGCATCGAACAGGACTAAGACCACATACTGTGTGCCATGCAGACCTTGGCCTCAGCAGAGATTCTCCCCTTCTTGGTCATTCACACTCTTACAGGTTTTTTCTTACAAGGAGACGACTCTGTAATTTCTGTAGTCACACCAGCAATGGTGTTCATGTGGGAACTTCTTGCTGTACTGTTAGGTAAAGTCAAGGCCACGCAGGTGGTATTGACAGGGAACTGTCTGCAGGCCTCTCTCTTGCAGCGAGTCTGGCTGAGGGATTTTGCAGCACAGCCTCATCCTGTGTGCCACACTGGGCGTTGGTCCTGCAGCACAGCGGAGGCCCCGCAGGGTCAGGCTAGCTGCACCGTGGGACACTGGATCCTGCTCCTCTGCAAGTCAGGATTGCTGTATTACTAACAGAGATTATAATAAAGGAAAAAAACCTCTATTTTGGCACTCAAAATTTACCAGTCTTATACTGGTTTATACCCGTTTAAAGCCTCACAAGTTGGAATTCTGAGCAATTTTGCAACAAAGGCACATCAGGACCTTTCAGTTCAAACAATATAAAAAAACAGAAAAGCTTTTACAGAAAAGCTATTAAATAGTTAACATAACACTTTGCATGGCTTCTTTTATCTAAGCTTTACAAGCCAACTGTGGGAAAGAAGGTGTTGATGCTTTCAGGGTCTGTTTACTAACTGATTAGGTTTCTTGTTTGTCAGCACAGCATTTGGCACAGTTCAGTAGAACTGGCACTCTACTCAGAAGAGGCCAGGGCTGGAAACAGCAGCTCAGGTTTGAGAAATATTGGCAGAGCTGAGGGTGATATGTGCATACTACTCATCTCTGTAGCCAGTGCTAGAGCCCATATTCCCTCGCATCCCTGAGTATGCAGTTGGCTTGCTCATGGTTGTTCAAATTAGAGCAATTAATAAGATGTTCATTCTGACTACAGGGTCATCCAGCTTGCCTTGTCACCATTGAATGCTCATTTGTTTTATTTTAAGCTATTTTTTCTTCAATTAGAATTCAAGAGAGTCATTCCTGAAGTTAAATTGTCCTACAGTATTTTCAATTATAGAATGTCTGTAAGTGACAAAACAGAAATTACATCTTGTAGATTTTCCTAAAGTAAGTGTTTAAGCCAAGGAATAAATCAGTAGAAACAGCTTTTGGTGTTTTAGTATGGAAGGTGGTGTTAAAGGCATCACAAAACTCAACCCTTTGTTTCTTTGAGAATTCAGAAGCTATTTGCTTATGATACAAAATTCCTCAAAATGTGTCTCAATGTAATATAGAAAGCTTGAAAAACCTTTACTAAAAGAAAAAAAAAAATGCTTTGAAAATTAAAACCACTTGTGAAGTATAGGAACAAAGAAAATACAAACCAATGACAAGCTAAACAACAGACATAAAGTAATTAAAGCAGTTTCTTGTTTGGTTTTGTGGAATTTGGATAGTGTGATAGTTCTTTAAGCAGTGTCACACAAAGTGGTGGGGTCCCTCGGGTAAACTATAGCTTCTGTGCACTTTGGCAGGTTCTGCTGCACTCAGCCTTTCATGCATATCGTTGTTTTTTCCTGCATATATATTGAATAACTGCAGACTAAGAAGACTATAACTTTTCCCCTTAGTGCATGGGTGAGAGTGCACGGACCATTCCTCCTTTTCTTTTTCTTCACAGACCTGTCATTCTAAGCACATCTTTCTTTGATGTTAGCTTGTTGACAGTGCTGTTTGCAAGGCCAAACTTGGAGAAATAGAGAACAGTGCATCATTGCCTCTGCTGGAGCCAGCCAAGCTGCCTGGCCAAGAAGCACAAGACAGCACCTTCCTTGGACATGTAGTTCCCACCTGCTGGGCAGGCAGCTCCCCTTCTGGGTACTGAGTTGATACATGGGACTGTTTGCTTAGGCTTAGTTGCTCCTGAAATTATGTATATTAGCCCTGGGAACCAGTGCCCTGAATACGGACTCACCACTTTAAAAATGAGGTATAGTAAAAGGAAGTGTAAAGACTGGTCTTTGGCCAACTACATCTGCAACTGCTGTCTTCATAGTGGATCAATATGTTGCCCACACTAATGATCAAAAAGAGAACAGACTGTGTGATGATGGTATAAATTACTGAACTTGTCATGTCAGATTAATAAAAGATCATATGGTGAAAGAACACAGGAAAATGAAAAGTTTGTTTCTTCTGTGAATGCTCAGTTAAAGATTAAATATGTGTATCAAAGGGAACAAATTTGAGGCTAGTGTTGCTTGACATGAGTGCTTAGCAATGCAATCTAAATCCTCACCCAGCTTCATTTATTTCACAGAAATTACGTAGTCCCATCGGGAAGAAAGGAAAATCTAGCCAGAAGAGCAGCTGCTAGAAGCCAAATTTTGAATCGAGTGGGTTGCACCGAAGGAGACAATGTAAAATCTGTTGAGCCTGTCTCCAGAAATACACCTACAATTATACAACCCAGTTATCTCATTTACAGAAAGAGAATGAAGTCTGAAATTCTGCTGGCCTTTAGAAGTCCTTCAGCACTGCCTGAGCACCCTGTTTACCTTCTAGGAGGAGACTTCTCTCTGCATGGGGAGCCTCATGCATTTGAGGCACTAATAGTCCAATGCATAATGTAAAGAGTTGTTGTTGGGTGTGAAAGACTTTGATCTAGTATTGATTAGGTCTGCCAGTAGCCTGGCCTGGAAAAGGTAAAGTCCAGATTATTCCATGAAGTCTTTTCATGACTTTAGGCACATGTTTAGCCTATTGTCTGTTGCAGAATTCCAGTTATTTGGGGCCTTCTGCTGACGCTTTCTGCAACAGAGGAGGATTTTATGTGCAGCTGTGTACAAAGCAGATTTTTTTTCCCAAGTATATGTACTGTGGCAGATGTTAGGACACTAAGTTGCCTAAACATAGGCCTCTGGTGCCCCTTGAGACATTGTAGGGTGTTCGAGACATCAATATGGGAACAGTGGATTTGGCAGAAGACCTAGAGGGGACCTTTGCTTGAGTGGCAGCTGAAGGCCAAGCAAGATACCCTAGAGCATTTCAAATGGCCCATGTAGCTAAGTTTAGATAATTGAAGGAATCTCTAAAAGTAGTGTTCAGCCATCATACCATTTCATGTAGTCCACCAGGACTCCAGCTATTCATGGGAAACTTCTGCTTTCCATGAATCAGTCCTGTGTCGTATCATGTGGATGTCCTAGGTACATGACTGCATCTCAGCTGGTACTGTGTGCTTGTGTTTGGGCAGATAGGTGCTGTTCATCACAGTGCTGTTGGGATTTGGATCCGAGATCAGATACCTCTCAAATAATCTCTGCCTGGTCACAAGAAGTTTCCCATTCTGACTAGTGGAAGGTCTAGTCAGAGCAGCTGCATGTCTAGAATGCTTTATCCTACCATAAACAAGGATGTCTGCCTTTTGTATGGGTCTCTCCAGAGCTTCACTATAATAGCAACTCAGCTTCTATACATTAACTAAATACTTCAGGCATCTGATCTTGAGCTGAATCCTAATCAAGAAATAATCCTAAGAATGTTGATTTGTAATAGTTTGATGAATGCTATAGTGGGAGTTGTCTGACTATTGCAGTGGAAGGACTTGAAAAAGATAAAAATCTCTTCCCAGGGAGGAGGGAGAGAAAAACTTCAGAACAATAAACTCTTTAGGTGCATATCTGGATAATAATAGTACTGAGAGGCAGGCATGCAACTACTGAAATGCTTTTAGTTGAACAAAGTAGCGTTTTGCTGCAAAAAGCTGTTAGGCTGTGGACACCATTGCCCTTGCTCTCCAAGTGGAGTGGCCCCCCAGTTCTGAAGCCTGCTGTGTTTAGCTGAGTTAGTCACAAGAGAAGAATCCCCTTGGTTAGGAGTGGTGTGGGGTGGCACCCAGATTTTTACCTTGCTACCATTGTCAGCTTCATACTTCAGCCGTAGAGTACAACATCCCTCTACTAAAGAAGGCCAGGAAGGGACAGAGGTGCTTTGCCTGCATTTCCGGTCAATTATTGCAAAATTTTGTTCTTAAAATTAGCATTTTATGGATTAAGAGGTGTGAGGATAAAGGCGTTTACTGACTGACTTTGAGAAAACTCCTTTCTGCATTCCTTGCTATCCTCGCAGCCTTTTGGACAAATGGCCAAAAACCCTTTTGGAAGAAAGGGTTTTTGAAAACTACTTAGAAATAGAAATTAAGAATTTGGTTAGATAGGTTATATCTCCCTAAATACACTGTAATTTCATTCTGAACGACAGATGCAGATTTCAGAGAGTTAAAATTTAAGGAAAGAAAGAATACTTCTAAGAATAATGTGATTGTCCAGATTAGCAATTTGACTGTTCAGCTGGGAAGGTCTGGTTTAGACCATTAGATGGCAGCATGAAATCATGTTTTGTTGTAAAGAGTCGCACAGCAGGAGCGCTTTCAAAAGTTGCCTTTTCCTGTTCTGAAGCTTTTTATTCTTTAAAACGTCTTAAATCCAGCATAAATCAGTTAAAACTGGGTTTGCTGCAAAGTTTTCTTTCATCTGGCAGGTTTTCTTTCCCTATGATTGAGGCTGAAATGCAGTAACTTCAATGGTATTATCTGCTTTTTATGTAAATCTAGTGCCAGGAAAAGGTGCCAATTTATGAGCAGTGAAAATTGAAGTGTTTGGTTTATCCACAGAAAGCTAGTGAGAATTCTGCATTTCACCATATTATTTAATTTCTCAGCCTTGACCTAAAGAAGTTTCCTTAAAGATAAGGCTGCAACTTGGCCACCAAACCTTCATTCTGTTCATACTAAAGAAGCTTTCAGGTGATTTGACTATATATTCACTTGGAAGGGGCTGAGATCATTAGCTGATAGTAGAGTCAGTTTTTTTAGGTAGAATTCAGATTGTAGCTTAAAGTCTTGCACATCATGTTGCTACTTCCCTGCTAGTGTATCAGCATGATAGTGTAATAATCCACTCACAGACTATCAAATGAATGCTTTGTGTTCGTCTCCTGCATGCTGCATTTCACTTCCCCTGGCCTGCTTGTTCCCACTCATTGCCTGCCTCCCACACAGACATATTGTTATAAGGAAAGTGTTGAGTACAGCTGTGCTAGGGTTTTTCTTTGCTAGTATTTGTTTCTAGGAAAGGAAAAGGGAGAAAGTCCATTTCCTGTTGGTTTAAAACAGCAGAAACATCTGTTTGTCTTACGATAGTTTTCCCAAAAGAACAGTGGCAAGGGAGCTTGCAGGTGATGAGCTTTGCCATTGCCAGTAGCTATCAGTTTAGACAATGGTGATTAGTATGGTTGGCTTAAAAACAATATAAAATTCCTTAAATGACAGAGGATATTTATTCCTGCAATAAAATTTTTGACAGCTAATGTTTAATTTCTACAGTGTTTTAAATCGTAAAAATACATGGAGTATCTGGGATCAGAAACCCCAGATTCTGCTGTGGAATCTATAGACTCCTTAAATGCTGTCCCAAAGCGATTTTTCTGCAGTCCCCTCACCCTGTTATGGGATATTTCCACAGTGCTCACAAGATGGTGTTTTGTGATGTGTCCTGGCACAGCTTGCGTGTAGTCCTTCTGACAAACCCATCCACTACATTAATGGGTGCATTTAACCTAGGAGGGATCAATAAAATACGTACTCTTAAGTGTATTTACAATATTACATTGACAGCTGTTAAAATAATGCCATGTAGACTAAAAATCAAGCTGACAGAACAAAGAGCAAGTTTTTTGGGTAGTATTCCCAGGACAGTGTTTCTTCACTCTCCAAGTCAATGCACTTATCTGATATCATTAAAATCTTTTTAGCCTTAGCTGAAGGGCCTCTAGATGCTGAACAGTCTTCTTGCCCAAAATGTGATATGCGAGGCATGGCGTTTTACACTGTTGCAGTGTTCTAAACTGTCTTCAGTCAAGATTAAGTAATTTTGTCAATGAGCTCTTGACCCTATTTATACAGGAGCTCCTAAGCCCTAATACTTTATTCTTCTCTTAATATTTGTCTTAATTTTCCTTCAGGATATAGTGACCTCCCCAGATTACTTGCTTTCTTGCTCTAAGAGGACTGCCCTGTCCTTCTGTGGTCCTTAGCTCACATTTGGGGAATTTCTCCTGGAGCCTCTTTCAGTGGACAGGGTTCTTTTCTTTTGATTGTAAACTTTCTCAGCTCTTTCTTTGCTCTGGAGAAGGTACATCTTGTTTCCAGATCTCTCTCTCAGGGTTTCAGTCATGACTTATCTTGGTCTCACTTAGGCTGAAAACATGAAGAAGTGAAATACAGATCCTCTTCATCTTTGGTTTCTTAGTGTCTGTCTTTCAATACTGCTCTTCAACTTGGGAGAGTTCCTGTAAATATTTTGATTCAGAGGTTTTCAGAGCCAGCACCTGCCCCAGCACCTTGTGAATCTCTTCAGCCTCTTGGCTTTGCAACTCACTGGGTGTCCTTTCTCTAGATCTGGTTGTTTTAAGGCAGCTTTGCTTTCAGGATCGGACAGAAAACTAGCATTGCTGGTGTGCATAAATGTAAGCACTGATTCAGAATGCTCCTCCAGGAGCAGGAACGTTTTGGGTGTGTTTCTTTCTTTCCACAGTTAGCTTTTATTCACTTTTATTTTCTTCCTCTACTTCTGCTGAGCTGTGGGTATTTCAGATGAGAGACATGTGACATAGGTGTGTTTAATGGAAGCAAGCCTGGGTGGTCTCCTTGCTTGGTATGGTCTTTCTGCTCTGTCTAGAGCCTGAATATTGGTTACCAGTAAATACGTTTTTCCAGAACTTGAACAGTGGTTACCAGTAAATATATTCTCTTTCCTTTGCCTGCTTGTTTTTGTAATTGCACAGGTGAACTGCTGTTAGAGCTCAAACATTAGTCTGAGAAGCTCTTGTTAGTTTCCTGAAGAAAGCAAGCAGAAAGGAGCTTAGTGGCTAATTTTTAACAAGTTATAACTCAGTAAGATCTATTGGAATTGTACTCTCTTCTAGTCCAAAGTCTTTGTCTCTTTTGGACTAGAAGCTCTACCACAGATTTGAGGAAGTATTGCATTTTCTCATCAAAGGTTTTCAGGGTTCTTTTATGGCAGACTATACAGAGTCTGAATGCAGAACTTCTCACCAGCAACCACTGTGTTGCAGTTTCTCCTCAGGTCTTGTCTACAGTCATGATTTTGATGGTTTCTTCTGTGAAAGAAAGTACAACTAACATCTCTTCTGAAATGCTAATTACCAGGATTGTCTGAAGATCTGCTTATCTTTATCAGATATCTTGGTGGAATGCCTGTTTAAGGTGGTCATCATCACACAAAGGATAGCTGCATTCACAGGATCAGATACTTTGGCACCATGATTTTTTTGGATGATTTGTTTCACTGAAATGAGGCTGAGTACCACAGTGTTGTGATCAAAAGGGAAATCTTCTCTGGAAAAAAACTGATTCAACACTCTCTTAGCTTTTAGACAAAGGAGGGGAAAATGGAGGTTAATCACCTCACTGATTTAGATTCAAGTCTGACATTAGTGTCAGTGAAACAGAAATAGGAATTCTTAAGGAGGTGGACATCAGCAGCTGAACCTTTGTTCCATTCAGTAAAGGTAATCTCTGTACTGACCTTGTTTACTAAATCAGAAGTCATAATAACCATTTTGGATACACAACAGAAGGAGACTAAACTCTTCAGAAGGGATAGGGAAGGAGAGGAAGGGGGGTAGACCTGTATGTTTTGACTGTCTTGAGCTTAATGCTGGTAACTATAGGGTTTGAGTGTTTATGGGTAAGAATCAGGGGGAAGGCCAGCAAGGCAGACAGTAGTAGTCTGTTATAGATCATCCAACCAGGATGAAGAGGCAGACAAAATACTCTGTAAGCAGCTGGGAGAAGTCTCATAATTACTAGTCCTTGTTCTCATGGGGGACTTCAGCTTACCAGATGTCTGCTGGAAATACAATACAGCAGAGAGGAAGCAGTCTCGGAGGTTCCTGGAGTGTGTGGAAGATAACTTCCTGACACAGCTGGTGAGTGAGCCAGCTAGGGAAGGTGCCCCGCTGGACCTGCTATTCATGAACAGAGAAGGACTTGTGTGTGATGTGATGTTTGGAGGTCATCTTGAGCATAGAGATCATGAATGATAGAGTTTTTGATTCTTGGAGAAGTAAAGGCAGGGAGGGGCTTCTGCAGAACTGCTGCTTTGGACTTATGGAGGGCAGACTGTGGCCTGTTTAGGAGCCTGGTTGACACTGGAAGTCAGTCCTTAAGAGCAAAGGAGTTCCAGTATGTCCAGGAAGGCTGGACAAACTTCAAGAAGGAAATCCTGAAGGCACCAGAGCAGGCCATCCCCATGAGCTAAAAGACATGCTGTTGGGAAAGAAGACTGTCCTGGCTGAAAAGATTGCTCTGACTGAACTCAGGAAAAAATTAGTGTTTCCGACCTTTGGAAGAAAGGGTGGGCAACTCAGGAGGGCTACAAGGATGTCATGGGGTTACACAGGGAAAAAATTAAAAGGGCGAAAGCCCAACTAGAACTTAATCCGCCTGCTGCCTTAAAATAGAACTAAAAATGTTTCTGTGAATACATTAGCAGTAAAAGGAGGGTTAAGGAGACTCTCCATCCTTTATTGGATGTGGGGGGAAACAGTGACAATGGATGAGGAAAAGAATGCGGTACATAATGCATTCTTTGCCTCTGTCTTTAATAGTAAGACTAGCTTTTTCTCAGGGTACCCAGCCCCCTGAGCTGGAAGACAGCTACTGAGAGCAGAATGAAGCCCCTGTCATCCAAGGGGAATTGGTCAGTGACCTGCTACACCACTTAGACATACATGAATATGGAGCCATGTGGGATCCACCCAAGGGTACTGAAGGAGCTGAACCTGATGAATCTTACCGGTGTTTTCCAACCTAAATGATTCTGTGATTCTGTTCTAACAGTCTTTGGTGTCTCTGTCCTCCATGTGTTTTTTGGAGTCCCTGCTTTCTAGAATACAGTTCCACTCTATCTTGTACGCATTTTCTACCAAGTCTGCAACTTATATTGTAATATATTGAGGCAACATGATTTAACTTTTTTCCTGCATTAATATACAGTACCTGATTGTACTCAGTGGACCAACTGAGGTGAGTCACTGTGCATTGGTGACTGCTACTACTGAACCCTCATTGTATTAATATTAACATTACACACCTTTTAATTAGCAATTTATTTATATTTAGTTGTCTTACAATATTTAGTGATGTACATCCATTATGTCCATTAAAGTTTGAATATTGAACAAGTAGTGTATCCGCTATTCATGAACAAGTCTGCTCTTTTTATGCTTTTGAATAGAAAGGAATTAAAGCATGGAAAGATTTCTCCACTAATTTTTTAGTTCCTGACCTTTTTGCCCCTTCCAGACTTCACTATGCTGGATTAACAGATCCTTTCCCTTGCCTTCCCTTCACAGGTGTACATAAAGCTACCTTCATAGGGCCATCCACGTTATTTGCAGCATCCTGATGGGATTGGTGTAGGGTAACACAAAATCTCTTTCCAATTGACCAAGTTCCCTCTGTCTCACATTTTATTTCTTGCAAGTCTGTTGGCACAGATGGGAAGTTTTCTGGACAGAAGCTGTAGCTGGCCATGATAGTATTTCATAGGATGCAGAGATGATAACTAGCAAGGTAGGAGAGTGCGTCTTCAGTTAACTGCACTCAGCTGCTGAGAGATGGCTCATTAAGCTGGAATTAAGTGTAGTTTTAGAGTTTGTTCTCACTTTTTATCGTTTAGTTGCTAGGTTTAGAATTACAAGTTAATTTTTTTACTCAGGATAATACAATTAAATGCCTACGTTTGCATTCCTCCAAGTGGGAACAGAATATAGCCCAATATACACTAGTTATGTCAATTCAAGTTAATTTGGATGGTAAGAACCACACTGAGCTTTCTTGGGCCTTCTTACTCTGTGGAATTTTAGGTTAATTAATTCCTATGAAGTCCTAGGCCTGAGATGATTTTGTTAGTAACATTTTTATTAGCATTATATTACCAGTATAAATATATGATAAAAATAAATGAGGTACTTCATTCTTTCATTTGCTTGGTCTCTAGGTGACAAGTGACACGATTTTTTTTTTTACATGAGTTTCTTATGTGGAAAGAAAATGATATTGTAGTCAGATATGCAACATTGTTTATGTTCTTTTACTGTAATGGATATTTGGACAGCATTCTCAGTAATCACTCTGCATGCTTGTAAAGATTAGTGAGTAATACAGTTCATGGGAAATTTTATGAGCTGAACTAGATAAGAGTTTGAGATGTTTGTCTTCTGGATGTCTGCTTTAACCTCTAAGTATACAGTGTACATCACAGCTTCATTATCCTTTCCCTTTTATTCTTATTGTAATTGTTTTTATGGCATGGAAAAGAACATTTTTTTTTCCGTTGTATGTATCTTTTTCTCCCTGCCATCTGCTATCTCTGTTACAACATTGGCCATTCTATATTTTCCAATGCCTTAAATTCTGGAGGCAGTATTCTTGTTATGTTCTTATATTATTTATGCTATTTTTGCAGTCAAGAATAAGTTGAATTTGTGTTGACCATTTTCATTACTTAGTTATTCAGTTGACAGATAAAAATACTTCTTCAGAGGCACCTAACGTTTTGTTCTGTGCTCTCTTTTTGATTTTGATTGTTGTTTTTCATTTGTTTTTTCTCTCTTAATCTGCAGTGTACAGTACTTTTGAAGGTTCATCTCATGATCTTTTTTCCCTAGGTTTCTTTTTCCCCTTTTATTCTTCTTAGCCTTTCCTTTTTTTCCTCTTACTTTCTTGCACTAATTTTTCTTCAGTTATTTTGGGGTTTTTTTATTTAAAAAAAAGGTATTTCTGCTGGTTTTGAGACCCTTCTGGCACTTTGAAAAGTGTTACTTCTAAACTTTAAGGCTTTTCACTGAGGGAGAGAGAGCAACAAAAAGTGGAAGGAGAGTTCTGAACCTACTGTGCATGGAAGCATCTCTCTATAGCTAGTGCTACAGTATATTTGCTGTATTACTCGTCAGGTTAATCCATGACTGTTAAAGTAGTTAACTTAAAATGTCTGTAGTTTTCTGTTCTTTTTTTTTTTTTTTTCTAATTACTTTCGAGGAGCAAGTGGTTTTACTCATTGATGTACATATTTGCTGCAAATGCTAAACAAAGTAGTGGTATGTGTAGAGAGTAAATATTGAAATACTTATTATGGTCAAATGTCTGTACTGAGCAACTTGGAGTTCAGAGATACAGTGATGTGGCAATGTTACCATCTTGTCATCACAATTTCTCCTGGAAAGATTCCACATTAGATAATGTTATGTTAAACTGAATCCCCCTCCCTTTTGTTTTTTTACTCAGGAATGCTTCAGTATTGTGATCCTGAAATCATGAGTCAATTTTTTTGATTAAGATAGTCATACTGCTTGAAGGAACTGCATAGTCTCTAGCCCAGGAAAAGAAGAAAAAAAAGGGAATCATCATTAACTTCATGAAATACAGACTCAGCACAAAGTTTAAAAGAAATTATAAATAAAGACATGCAAGTAAAAAAGGATAAAACTCACTGCGAAGTTACTATATACTAAAGGTAGATTATGTCTGGCTAATATGTTAACTTTGCATGTTATGTGCTAACTGATTTTTTAGGTAAAGAGAGTAAAGCAAATGTTATATTTGTGAGAGTCAATGAAGCATTTTATAACATTAGATAAGGATACTGTTTTCATTAAAGTGAAGGAAATGGAAGGATTTGTACAAGAATTGCAAGATGGGAAAGGAGAAGAAAAATAATTAGCAGTATTAAAAGCCAAACTTGGAGGAAGATGTATTAAATACAGATCTTTCAGTTTTACATTCAAACTTTTTAATTTTTTTGTTAAAGGTGTTTGCACAAAAAGCAGGAAAAAAATCATGTGATGTTGAAGGAGCAGTTACTACACAGGAAGATCAAGATGTACCAGGAAGAGTTGGATGATCATGAGGACTGACATTAGGAATGGGATGAGACTAGGCTTTCAGTTTAAAATGTAAGATGAAGACCGTAGGCACTAGTAGCACTGTCACCTGGGGGTTATTCAGTTGGAAATCACAGAACAGGATTTTTATCAAACTAAGAACAACTGATGTAATTGAAACAAGAGGAGAGGCAGATGTGATTTTTAAGATGGGTTGAGCAAGATACTTTCAGTAAAGATCTATAAATATTACTGATACACAGAACACTGTTAGCCTTTCATACAGTATGTTTTCTACCATTCTTGACTCCATATTTAAGAACAGGAGCAAGTATAGGGAAGGGCTATGAAGGATTATCAGGATAATGGGTAGCCTTTTGTACAAAAGGCTTCTAAACTGTCTTGGCTTGTTCCCTTGCAAAAAAAAAAGGCTGAGAGGGAATGGGAAAGCTCACCTTACAAGGTAAATATAACAAAAATTAAGTGAGCTATATAAGTTAAAGGATAGTATTGACACAAAAAAAAAAGAGTAAAAGTATAGCCAACCTGGGTATTAAGGGATTCCAGAGTTATCAGCTCAGTGTCTAGATCATCTTCCCAGCAGAAGCACTGTTTTCTAGTAGACCTTAATAGATAAAGAAGAGTGCATTATGCAGTTGCCTGCAAATCATGAATCTTGAGTGTTTAGTGCAGGATTTGCTTGCATTCTTACATTTGAAGTAGAAAGGGTTTGGGGTTTCTGTGTCTTAAAATAGGAAGCATCTTTGTTATGTTTTCTCATTACTTTTAAAAGAATTACAATTGCTTTTGAATCTCTCTCTGTTAATACATTTCCGTCACATGGTTATTCTTTATAATTCTTGCATGGTCAATTAAATATTCTATTGCTTAGTGGTTTTCTTACAACCAGGTCAAAATTGGTTTCATAAACTGCTTGTAGCAAATATTATATAGAGAAAAAATGTTGAATGATTCAGAATTAATGAATTTTAAACTTTTAAAGATTCAGATCATATTTAAAACCATCTTTCTAATGAAGGATGATCTGAGATAAGTATATGTGATTTTTCATTTTTTAAAATCTTGTCTATGTAGCTGAGGGGAGGTCAACATTAGAAAGGTGAAAACAGTCATAGGCTGTTTAAATCAGCTGAATAGAAATTTCAAGTTATCTTTCCATCTAATAATAATTATCTGTGGCAAAAAACGCTGCATAGTTCCTTGTCTTGCTCCCTTTACATTAAGAATGCTTTTGGAGGGTGTGAGGGTAATCTAGAAGAGGACAGCCAGACTGATTCAGGGATAATGGACTGTGGTTCTCAAAAGGAGTACTTGGAAAAGGGAGCCTCTTTGTTCCCAGGTGTTGTTGTGGACCTGCTGAAGGAACCAGGAGGTGGACTGTGTGAAGACAAAAGTGGCTAAACTGGATGTTTTCTTCTTCAAAACATAGAACTCACATCTGTAAGAAATGCACGTGGCTGATGGACTGCTTAGAAAAATCGGACATGGCCAGGGAACAGCTGCACTAAGCAACTTGCTCTCCTAGAGGAATTCCAAATGTTAC
Source organism: Psilopsiagon aymara (assembly GCA_024733675.1). Taxonomy (NCBI): domain Eukaryota; kingdom Metazoa; phylum Chordata; class Aves; order Psittaciformes; family Psittacidae; genus Psilopsiagon; species Psilopsiagon aymara. The sequence goes on along the minus strand of JANRGW010024960.1, from coordinate 16,768 downwards.
GGAGAAAAAGTTGTTCACAGCAAATGCCATTTCCTACTCCCCTGCACAGTCTGTGGCTCTTTTTCCCTCCACTTGTGAAACTCACAGCATTCCCCTGGTTAAGTAGTCCCAGCAGGGCTGCCAGCTTGATTGAGTTGGTATGGAAAAGGAGTCAGGGGAAAAAGCACACAAAATGACCCTTTCAGCACAGAGCTGGCATCTGAAGAATGATTTTCCCATGCCATGTTGTATCTTGTGTTTTAGCAGCCCTCACCTTAGCCAGAATGGCCCCTATTCCTCTTCACTTTGCATTGTGAAATGGGAATGGGGTAATACTTCCTATAACACTTGTGTAGTGGGGAAGTAATTGGTTTATTTGTTCTTTTTTACATAGGTGAAGGATACATTTGCCATTAGAATTTAGGCAAAATCTCACTGGAGTTTTTTAACAGTGAAAAGGAGGCTAAATCTAACTAAATCTCCTGGTTCCCGTGAGCTGCAGCTTGCACTTGTTTGTTTTTTTGCCCTTCTAAGAATGTAGTAACAATACTTATCAAAAGCATTTATGCCATTGAGGAATCCAGAGAAATGCAGGAAATGCAGTATGAACACATAATGTATGTACTAATACTTTATTTGTCTTTTGTGTGTGGATTTGATGGCCAAAAAGGAAGAGGCCCCAAGGGCTCCTTAGTATGCAATTAATATTTTGGCTAGAAAAGCAGCAGATTGTTTCAGTATGCTTACATATTATGACATCATATTCCAGTAAAATTATAATGAACAGAATTTTTGTTTGTCTCTGTGGCAAACCAAAATGAGTTTTCTAATTGTCAACAGACTTTGGTGATTTATTTAATTATAGTGGCGCCCGCTCACACCAACTTAGTTAAGGTCTGTCAGCATTTCTGTTGTGAACCCCGATTTTTAGTGGTTTATAACTAGTTGTAAATATTTGCTCATTGCTGAAACTTGGCATTCCAGGTTGCAGTCATAAAGCAAATATCCTTTTTCAGGTTGACTTTTCTAAAGTGATACCAACAACATTAGCTAAAAAGTTGATTTCTGATGCTATGAAAGTTAGAGGGAATAAAGAGGACCTGTTTTCCAGACCTCTTTTCTGAGGGGTCTTCTTAAGAATCTTAAATGTCCAGAAGAGCCAGATAGAAATTAACTTGGTTTAATAGGTTATATGTGACCGGTTGTTACAGTATTATTCTTTATCACTTTTCTTTTTCATTCCAATTGAATCTATTGTTTCATATGTCCTTTCATTGTCTTCTAGCCTTGTAATCTGTCATTTGGCTGCGTCTGTCCGAAGAGTGTGCCAGTATCACCTGGGAATAATTTTTACGTAGGAATTTTATCCAAAGCAAAGTCTTAGCCTTTGTAGCTGCCATGTAGAGTGCTGAGAGATGTGTATTCTTTAAATGTAGGTAGTTTAAAAACTTTCAGAAACTTAAAGGGTCTGAGAAGTGTTGAGGTTGGAAATCCTGACTGTTTCAGTTCTGTGGCTGAACAGTGTCAGAGGGGTAAAGGTTTATAGGGCTGATGTGTAGGAGTTCTTGTGTTGGGAAATGTGCAAATATGTTATTGCATAACAGCAAATTCTGTATAAGCATTTCCAAGATTGTTAATGTTTTCAGTACTTTTTAGTAAATAAAATGTAATATATTGGGGAGGCTTGTTAATGATCAATAGCAGATGGGTAATCTTAAATTTGCATGGAGCTGTCCTTATACGAGTGTCCATCTTCAGGGTGCAGAATCTATAATTTAATCTATATTAAAACTCAGTTTAATCATCGCACTGTGCTTTCAGACTGTAATATTATGATCACTTTTAAGGGTTTTCTTAATACTGACTCTGTCCTCACCATTGAGAAGAGGAGGATGTTCTGTTTGACATGCTCCATGTTGTAGAGGAGCCGGTATCCTCAAAGATTTATTTCATTTTCTAAGTGTTTCAGGTGCTCCTTTGTGCTTTCCTGCCAATGTTCATATTATCAGTGCTTTTCTAGCTCTGCTTGAGGCCAAGCAGAGCAAGAAAAGTTTAATCAAAACCATGTAAAAGCCTAATCATTCTGCCAATGCCAAAGAGCTGCATGAGGCTCTAGAGCCACAGGCTGAATATCATTTTTCCATATTATCACATAAATAGCTCCCTAAACACTCTTTAAAGAAAAGGTGAGGAGGGGGGAGGCAAAAAGAGAGGGCCTGATGTATGATCTGAGTTTATGAAGTGAATTAAGGTTTGTGTGCTTTCCTCCTTTGCCTGTAATGGAGAGAAAGGTAGGTCTAGTAACTCAGTAAGAAACAAGACCTTCTGATGGATGTTGGATTTTCCACAAGCCTACATAGTTGCTAAAAGCACTACTACTTTTCTTTGTATTTAAAAAGGATTGTGAAGTAATGAGGTGTGAGGTGCTATCAAGGTGCCTACGGCGTTTGTATGATAGAGCTTATCCAGTGCTAAGATCCAGCTAACAGAGTTAGCAGTTTCCAGGCTGTAGCTGTAGATCTGAGAACTTCTGGGATGGTGGGAGGGTTCTTGGGAACTCTTTGAGGAACTTGAAGGTGCCTGTTGTTGCAGGGAAAGGGTAACTGCAGGAGGCTGTGGCTTCTAGCAAGCTGTAGAAGCAGCCAGCCAGCAATGTCAGCTACTCCTGATCAAAAGTTGCTCTGAGCTTTTGTTTCAGAGAGGGTCAGTCATCCTTTCAGGGTGCTGACTGATGGCTGCTGAGCATGAGCCATCTTGTGCCCAGGTGAACAAGAAGGCCAATGGCATCCTGGCTTATGTTAGAAATGGTGTAGCCAGCAGGGCCGGGGAAGTGGTCATTCCCCTGTATTCAGCATTATTGAGGCTGCACCTTGAATACTCTGTTCAGTTCTGGGCCCCTTACTAAAAGAGAGAGATTGAGGTGCTGGAGCAGGTCCAGAGAAGAACAAAGAAGCTGGTGAAGGGTCTGGAGAATAAGTCTTACGAGGAATGGCTGAGGGATCTGGGGTTGTTTAGTCTGAAGAAGAGAAGGCTCGGGGGGACCTTATTGCTCTCTGTGACTACCTGGAAGGAGGATGGAGTGAGGAGCTGGTCTCTTCTCCCAAATAAGAAGTGGTACGACAGGAAGAAACAGCCTCACAGCAGGGCATGAGCAATCTAAGTTTCTGTAGTGCACCAATGACAGCATTCTGACATAGGTGGCTGAGGAATCAGTGAGCATGGGCACTGCTGTTGGAGCTCACACTTTCAAAGAACTGGTCAGAGATGTGGAGGTTGGAGTCAGTGCAGTGACCATGAGATAGGGGCAGGATATTGAGAAAAAAGAACAAGGCAAATATCACAGATCACAAACTGAACCTCAGGATAGTAGACTTAGGTCTCTTCAGAGACCTGATTGGAAGGGTCTCAGGAGATACGTTCTGAAGAGAGCAGGAGTCCAGGGAAACTTGTCAAGGTTTACCTCCTCCAAGGTCAAGAGTAGTTTAACTGTCCATCCCAGCATGCAGGCAGTCAGGTAAGGGTGGTAGGAAGCTTGCATGGATGAACAAGGAACTTCTGTCTAAACTCAAAACAGGATTTGCGATGAGGTGAGGTGACTGAGGGTGAATGCATTCTGTACATAACTGCACACATGTACAGGTGTGCAGTAATTAGAATTAAGAAAACTGAAGTCCATCTGGAGTTGAGTCTCAAAGGAGATGTAAAGGGCAACAAGATGGGCTTCTACAGCAGCAAAAGGAAGACTAGGGACCAGAAGACTGTTAAGTGGGGTAGGGAGCCTGATGATCATGGAAAAGATGGTGGTACTCAAAATGGCTTCATCTCAGTCTTTACTGATAAGACTGGCCTTCAGGAGTCCCACATCCCTGAGATCAGCAGGAAAGTCTGGAGCAGGTAGGACTTGCTCTTGATGGAGGAGGGTCAGGTTGGGGAACATTTAAACAAATTGGACAGGTCCATGAGGCCTGATGGGATGCATCCATGAGTGCTGAGGGAGCTGAATGATGTCATAGTGATGCCACTTCTGATTATCCTTGAAAGACTGCTGTCATTAGGGAGGTTTCTGAGGACAGGAAGAAAGCAAATTTCACTTCTGGTTTCATGAAGAGCAAGAAGGAGAATGTGAGAAAATAGTAAGTCAGTCAGCCCCACTTCAGTCCCTGAGAAGATTATGGAGGAAATCATCTTGTAAACTGTTTCTGTTCATATTAACAATGACAGGTGTCTGTAAGCAGTCGGCATGGATTTAAGAAGATAAGATTGTGCCTGACCAATCTGTTAGCCTTATACAGTGAGATGACTAGCTCAATGGATGAAAGGAGAAGAACAGATGCTGTTTATCTTGACTTTATCAAGACTTCTAACACTGTCACTTATCCTCCTTGACAAACTCATGAAGTATGGTCTGAATAAATGGACAGTGAGGCAGTTTGAAAGCTGGCTGAATTGCCAGACTCAAAGGGTTGTGATCAGTGGCAAAAGTGTAGCTGGAGGCCAGTCGCTAGGGGTGTACGCCAGTGATCATTGTTGGAGCTAGTACTGTTTAATATCTTCTTTAATGATCTGGATAATGTGGCAGAGAGTACCCTCAGCAAGTCTGCAGATGGTACAAACTGCGAGGAGTGGCCAATGCACCAGAGGGTTCCTCTGCCATCCGGAGGGACCTTGACAGGCAGGGGACGTGGGTGGACAGTAAGTTCATGAAGTTGAACAAAGAGTAATGCAAATCCCTGCATCTTGGCAGGAATAACTCCATACGTTACTGCATGATGGAGGATAACTGCCTGGAAGGTGGCTTTGCAGAAGAGGATGGGGGATTCCTGGTGGGTACCAAGTTGAACGTGAGCCAGCATTCTGCTGTTGCAACAAAGGTGGCCATCAGCATTTTGGGCTGCATTTAGAAGACTGTTGTCAGCAGGTTGAGGGAAGTCATCCTTCTCCTCTACTCAGCCCTGTCTCTGGGTCCAGTTTTGGGCTCCCCAGTACAAGAGTGACATGGGCAAACCAGTTCAAATTTGGTGAAGGCCATAGGATGATTAAGAGACTGCAGAATCTCTCATCTGAGGAGAGAATGAGAGAGCTGGAACTGGTTAGCCAGAAGAAAAGGTGCCAGTGCAGTGCAGAGGAGCAAGGGACAGACAGCTCAAAGTCAGCTGTGGAAGTAGTGGAGTTGATGGTGACTGTGAAGCTTTTCATTATTTTTTCCTTTGATTTTAAATAAGTGTAATATTTTTTACTTTGGAAATATAGGTTGACCTATGTTTGGTGTCAAAGGACTGTTCCTGATTCTTAGTTTTAAATTCTTTCAAGGTATTATTTACATCTATTGCCTGCATATTCCCTAAATTTATTTTTAATATTCCCTAAAACAATATTGCAAACCAAATAAAACCAGTAAACCAAAGGAAAATGTCGATACAGGAAGCATTTTATGTAAACTCACAAAGTGAAGGGAAAGAGTGAAATTCTGCCTTTCACTTGAAAAAAGTTGCATTATTTTTGAAGTAAATCTCAGTCTCAAGCCATTGTACTTTTTGTTGTACACAAATGATTTTGCCACCCTGATAGTGTCTTGGTATTGTGTTTGTACCTTTTAGAAGCAAAGGGAGGCACAAAGTGAATGCTGTATGTCAAAAGCAGTGAAGGACACGGTGGAGTGGGATCGAAATTAATGCTGCTGTTTCTTTGGTTTGACAGCTGCTTTGTTAATGAATGGCACCGTAGTGATTGAATTTCAGTATGCATATAGGGCCTTTGTAATATTCTTCCAGAAAGAGTGGTTAAACACTGGAATGGGTTGCCCAGAGATGTTGTGTAATCTTTGTCCTTGGGGGTATCCACATTACCCTGGATAATGCCTGAACAATGCAAGTGTGACTTCAGAGGTTGACCCTGCTTTGGGTGCTGTGTTGGACCAGATAACCTCCAGGAGCCTTTCCAACCTGAGTTATTCCATAATTTTATGAAAATATGACATAAGCAAATGCATTTCCAGGTCTTAATAATTCCCTGTAACTGTGTTAAAACTGTAAACAGGAAAGCAAATACCCACTTTTAGCATGTCGTAAAGGCAACTTAGCTCACCCCTCCAAGGCCCTATAGCCAGAGGCTTGTTGGAGCCAGTGTTACAGTTTTGCCCTTTCCAAATAACTGTATTTTTAGAATTAGGGACAAAGTTCAGGGACCCTGGGTCTGGAGTGCTTATTTGAGTTTGAAGTGTGCTGCTATCTAATAACCTTTTTGTCTGGTAATTGAAATAGCTCAGTTACAATTATTAATGAAAAGTCAGAAAGTCTTCATATGAAAAAAATCACCATCTGTGTCAATAGATGAAAATAGAGGGAGCAAGCTTTAATAAGGATCCTTTAAGAGGAAGAAGGAAAATGTAATACTTTGTTCTGTCTTCAAATGATTCTAGTTTTGTTGTGATGGACTTAGCTTTTGCCCATGCTTTTGGAATCCTGGTCTTTTTACAATGCCATAAAATATATACAAGTTGTTTGTCAGAAATGAAATACCATTTCTGATGGGTATATGTTTTTCCAAGGACTAAATCTCCAGTGTGTAAGAAAAGCCTTTGTTTGAGGAAGGAGTGCAAGGCAGACTAGACTACAGACCAGAGAGTATGAGGAAGTTTCCCTCATCTATGTAGAATATAATTAGAGAACTTTTTGGAAATGTTCTTTTAAAAGACTATAATTTTAACAGTGATTAGAACTAACTGTCTGTACTGAATTGCTTTTAATGAATCTGGGGCTGATGGCAGAATACTTCTTTTCTGTAGCTATTGCTTATGTGGACAAGTTTTTATGTTTGTAGTTGTCACAGTGCTGTGACAGGACCTCCCAAACCCAAGGACGGCATTACACATCTCCTTCATTTGCTGCTAGTGAGAGACAGGTTTCAGGGTAGTGAGTATGGGTTGGGTTAGATACTATTATTACTGAAAATAGAGATGTGGAATTGATGATACGAGTAAAGGTACTGTTTTCTTCAAGGAATAGTATCTGTGCTGGTTCATAGGAAAATGGTGATTTTTGCTTTGCCTGACTTTTGTTGCCTTGCAGGGATACTCAGACAATCAAACCCTGCCATTATATTTGGAAATCTTCCTATAGGACGGAAAAAAAAAAAAGAAAAACAATGAGCTGAGCTGCCCCAACAGGTTTCAAATGAGAGACCTCGCAGCGCTTCTTCCTCCGTGCCTTTCCTGTGGGACAGGAGTTGTCTCCCAGGCATGGCTTACACTGGAACTTTCAGTTCTCAGGTTTAATCTTCTCAAGACTCAAACCAAGAGAGCAGAGCTGCGCAGTTGGACTGAAGTACAGTAGCGCTCATTGCAGAGCCCTGCAAATGTGGGTGAAGAGCTGGTTGTCATGTAGGAGATGCTGTCAGTTACTGATGGCACTGCTGAGGAGCAGTCCATATATTTGAGTGTTAGGTCTTACTCTGTGAGAAAAGATAGCATTTTATTCCTAACCACTGCTCTGTATTAAGTAAGATTGATGGTTAAAATTCATAATTTGTATTGTTTTCTTTTCATGACTTCTTTCTAGGTATCACTGCCCAGTGCCTAAAATTTTCTATGTCCAGTTAACTGTTGGCAACAGTGAGTTTTTTGGTGAAGGAAAGACTCGTCAAGCTGCTAGACATAATGCTGCAATGAAGGCCCTTCAAGCTCTCCAGAATGAGCCTATTCCAGAAAAATTACCTCAGGTTTGTGTCATAATCTTCACATTAAGACGCCAAATCAAAGAATTTAATTGCCTTTTTTTCAATGTTTAATTTTTAGTGGTTTTTTTTTCACTAGCCTCAGTAATTAGAAAAATAATACTGACAAATTGTTACTGTTTTTTCATCATTACAGCACATCTAAAATGGAACTAGACTTAAATAACAAAAATAAGTAGGGATTTTAAAGACGGGATCATCAGCAGTGGCTAAGTAAAAAATGAAATAAAAATGAAATAAAATTTATGAGGTTATACCAGAAGCAGAGAAAATGGCCATTTAATCAGTGGCTTCATGGAGAATTAATTAGTAACCTTAAATATGTGTTGTGCCATGAACGTGATCTTTACAGTTGAAATTATTTGTGCCCAACATATCCCAGGACCTGACAGAGCTCACTGGCAACTACTGGTCATCCATATGATAGGTTTGGGCTTTTAGCCACTTAGTACCTTTTGAAATAGCTAGCTTTCTCACTGCTGTGTTGTAAGTGGTGTATAGTGCTGCTTAACAATTAAAATGTTGTATCACACTTTAAAAAATTATTGTCAAAATAATCTTTGCAAATTGAAAGGACAAATATAATAAAATTTCTCAGTCAAATAAGTCAAAATGAATGCATAAGGAGACAATCTTATTTTGTACACATTTTCTGATGATGCCTGTTGAGCTCCTGTGAACAGCACAAATCATTACTAATGGTGCCTTCAGTGTGGTAGTTTTGAGGCATGTTTTAAGAATGGAAATAATTTTCTGTAATGAAAAATATCTTTGTTCTTTCTGCCTCACCCTACGTCTACATCTTCCTTTTGATCCAAAGAGAGTTTGACTCACCGCTTTGCTGGATTATTTTTTAGGATCAGGAAATTCTCTTCAATATCGTTTGCTAGAATTAATATTGATTTTATTTTAAAAAAGGAAAACTATGAAACAGGAATGTGTAAAGTCTTAGGAGGAATCCCTGTTTCCTTTCTCACTGTTAATTCTCTTAATTTTTCTTTTGGTTCCTAGTCAAATGTATTGGTTGATAATGAATCCATAGCACAAACCTGGCCGGCAATTTCATTTTACTGAAACAAATTTTTAGCTCAGCATATTCTCAGTTTTAAAAAATTATATGATTAATATTTTTTACCAAAAGGATCTTTGAATTCAGGATATCCATTAATCAGAATGGAAATGAAACCACTGAGTGCTTAGGATGTTAAGTAGTAGACAGAAGTAGATATATAACATCAATGTGGACCTGCTTTATATATGGAATTTTCATATGTACATATGCAATTTACCTAGCAATGGTAATAAAATCTCTAATTAACATTCTTGCCTTATTGGCTCTGTTTAGTGTCTATTTACATAATGGATATGCAAGCTTTTAGAAAATGTAGTCATGGTAAATTGAGTTTCCTAAACTCTTGTAGCCTGCTGCAGTGTTGCCTCATGAGCTCATGAAGTAACTTATTCTTCTCTTCAGCACCATGAGTTGTGTATGTAAACTGAATCAAATCCACAGTTAGCTATGAGAAAAATAGTGTAAACTTGTCAGGAGACAATCCTGTAGATTAGCTGAGACATTCAGTTGTACTTGTAAAACCTGTGGGAGCATAATGAGTTTCTGGTACAGCAGTTGAAGACCACTTGGGATACAGTAGGATCTCAGTAGCAGCTGTCTGTAAGTAGCAGACTATGTCAACTCCTCAGTCAGGAAAGCCTCTCTGGCTTGGTTATGCTGAGAGTAGAGGGAGCTAATAATGAAAAAACTGCTCTGTTACTTAATGGGTTAAAGGTGTAGGTGAATGGAGAAGGCTGGAGGCAACGCTATGCCTAGGTCATGTTGGAGTACAAATTGCTGCAACATGTGGAGCTGAGCATAGCTCTTCAGAGAACTGGAGGTTGGTTAAAGTAGACTTTAAGTGTTCCATGGTGCCAGGGTTCAGCCTCCTCCCTGTTCCTGGTCATGTGAAGTTCGCGCAGGACTGCTACATGGTGGTGGGATGGATAGGCCTTTGCTATGGGACATGGGCGAGCTTAGTAACGTTCTGCTTCCTTAAGCAGAATTTACCTGTTTGGTCAGCCGTGGAAGATGATTGACTCACTGTTCCTCAAACAGCACGCATGGATCAGGGCCAGTACACATTACAGTCTGGCTGACCTCAATTATGTGACTAGATTGAGCTTATTTCTTCCTCAGTCACTGCCACCGTACTTCCAGGGAGAGCGGAGAGTTCAGCCAGGGCAGACCTGCTGGTACAGTTTAGACCTGCATCCCATTAGTAACTCAGTAAATTTGACTGGAATAAGATCCATGGAATATAACGCAGTAAATATATGGGTTTACCTTTTGGCCTTCATAACTATGTTTGTTTGAAATGCAGCCTTCTATATATCCTTTGATTTTGAAATACCCTTTTCCCTCCTTTTTTAAAAAAAGTTAAGGCTAAAATCTTTTGTCCATATTAAACCACTAAAGAGGAGTGTTGCCATCTGAATGCTTCATTGCGCAAATGTGTAGAAGAGCATAAGGTGAGCAGAAGCAAGAAGCAATCACCAAACAGGGCAGGGTTACAGGTGAATGTGAACCTGCTTTCATAAAAGAGGTATTGTGTGCCTGCCAAAGAACCTCTACTGTCTCATAGATGTAAGACTAAGAAAGGCCTTACAATTAAAGTGTCAGTTGTGGAATGAGGATCAAATTTAAATCCAGAATGCTTGAGACACTCATGAACATATTTTATCTTCCTGGGGGAAGTCACACAACTGCGGCTTGAAAGGTTATTGCTCAGTACTAAGGTCTATATCTTAAAATCTATGGTTCTCCCTATTCTCCATCCATGGTTAAACTCTCTCACTGAGTTTGGTGGAAAAATATGCAAAATTATGGTATAAATTTAAGGGCAGAAGGGGCAATATGGAATTCTGTGAACGGATGTGTTTGTATTAATCATGAAATTTTAAACTGTAACTTCTCCATTAGACTCTACATACCTGGTTAAGCTAGAATAAAGCTAGAAAGCCTAAGCATTCTTGACTTAAAGTCTTGGTGACAGGCCAGTGGGCTTTGTATTGTTTTATGTAAATTATGCCAGTGATTGAATATTCCCTATTTCAAAGATGATTTGCAAGGTGTTTCTTCTAAATTCACTTAGCTTCATTTTCTGTCTATTTGGTATTTTCTTATCTTTGCTAAATGTAACAAGCAGACATCAAAAATCTCTCCCCCATATACATTTGCAAATTTTGCTTGAGTAATTTTGAAGCTTTTTATAGAACAGATTGTTTCCACACTGTCTCAGTGTAAAGTTGGGTTTTTTTTAGCAGTTGTTCATCCTTGTAGCTTTTTTTATCAGCTTTTCAGCTTATCAGTGTCCTTTATAAAACACAAACTTAATTGCATACAATACTGGGTAAGATTCTCATTTAGGTTTTTCCAGGAGAGTAGTAGCCCACTCTTTACATTTCATACTTTTTATATTCCCCCAAATATTTTTACTTTTAAGTATTGTCCCTTTAACTCTGTTTACATCATCATTCTCAGTGAACCTAGTCAATGCTTTGCCTGTCCTGTAGATAATGACCTACATTCTTGATTTAAGTGGTACTTTACTTTTCATTATATGAAATGAGTAAAGGTCCTACATAATTTAATATTAACTACCCTTGTTACTGCTTTGCTCTGTACCCTATTTTTTCAGGAGGTATGTCTTGGGGTTTTAGTTTTGTGTATAGCTCCAGATCAATGTTATGGATGGAAACTGCTCTTTCAGACTAAGGATTTTGCAGTCATTTAGTGAGACAAAAAATGATCCCAGTCTGCATGCTGTGGCTGACTGCTGAATTTTTGGATCTGCATTATCTTACAGATTAATATATTAAGAGTTAATTAATGGTAGATAAAAGGTTGATAAATTCCATTGTTAATGTGAAGAACCCAGTGCTTTTTAAATGTTATTTTATAACTTCAGTATCTGCATTGAGCAGCTATTTTGGAGGCTGAAGATTTAGAACTTTGTTATGTAAGATGGAACTCTGCAGGAATCCACCTAATTTAGGCCAAGTTTCTTTGATGTTTACCTCCACTAATAAAAAATTAGGATCCTGGCCAAGCTTACATGGGTGTTGAGAGATCTCAGTTTGAAACATTCAGAGCTTTGCAGTCTGAAAGTAGCTGAAAGTGAAACTTTTGAGAACTAAGGAAGATGTGGCTTGGGGAACAAACACCTAAAGGTAGTGGTTGTAGAAGGCAATAACTCTTTTCACTGATCCCCATGCTAGTGTTTGTCTGAGAAAAATAAGACTTACCTAAAGTATAAAGCTGAATTATAGGCAGGATAATGTTTGGATGTGCCTTTTGTTGTTTTATTTCCTAGCCCCTCTGTTTGTTATATTCCTATGGATAAATAAATAATGTTCTGTGTTGAGCAAGCTGTTCTCTGTCACTACCTTTTCACACTGGTCATAACTCCCACAGGGAAGTTGATAGAGGGGCCATTAACCAGCTGGACCTGCTGAGGACACCTGTAACCTGGTGACCTAGTCAAAGCATGGTGGTGATTCACTGAATTTCTTCAGAGAGAAGTGCAGTCTTCTGTACTTCTTCCTTGCTTGGAAGGGTTATCCTCAGAGTCTGTTTGATCGTCATGTTTGACAGAAGAAGTATATGTCACATGGTTATTGTCCATGTCATTAATAACACTAAAACCTGTAGAAGGTATTTTGTCACCTATCATTAATTTATCAATTATTGTGTGTTTATTATGAAGCATAAGTACATTATATATGGCTTCGCAGTTAGTGGGTGTTTGATAATGGGGTGTTGAGGTGGATGTACGAAAGGCTGATATACAGCATGACAGGAGATCTCAAAAGTCTGTGAGAAGTCAGGGAAGAACTACACTGTATTTTCCAATCTTCTAAATATTGTAGTATGATAACGTATTCTTAATTTTCAGAATGGAGAAACAGGAAAAGAATCAGAAGAAGATAAAGACGCAAACAAGTCTGAGATCAGTGTAGTGTTTGAAATTGCTTTGAAGCGCAATATACCCGTCAGTTTTGAGGTATGTGTTACTTACTTGTGTGTTTGCTGAGAAAGAATTAAAAATGTGCCCCTACAACTCCACACGGTTAACAATCCATTATGAATATTACATCATTTGAATTAATGCAAACTATAAATGAAAAAGATGTTAGTGTATCACAGTCTAAGACACTGAGGTTTTTTAGAATCAGTAGCCACATCAGTAGCCACATTCACTCAGATGGGAAATAATCTTCAAAACAGTCAGCCAAAGTCTTTGCTTTAACTGTTGGCATTTGTACACTTTAAAAGTTCCCACTGAGACGTTTTTTACCTGAGGTACTGGTTTCAGAAAGACATGAGCATCTTTTTATCCTCCACACTGTTTGACTCCTTATCTATTTGTACTTAAGACTTCATGATTTTTTTTCTCATGTAACATGATTTTGTCCAAGAACCTGCTTCTGACACCTTTGTTTACCTTAAGTAATAAAGTAAGACTATTTGGAATAGCTCCAATGCAATCAGTGAACTAACTATGGGAGAATAGCAGCAGGGAATTTTTTTCTGTTGAGAAGGTTCTTACACAGACTCGTTGTAAAAATCCAGCGTTGTTGTGGTAGGAACCACCACACTTCAAGCTTGCTTTTTTTCCCTTTTTGTTTTTCTCTGTAATACAGAAAATGCAGATGTAAGTGGCACTTTAAAGTTTTATATTTGTGGGGTTTGTTTTACATATTGACCAATGTCAAGTGAGATATTTGGACCTTGGAGATCTGAGAAATCTTTTGGAAGGTGAGAGACAAGGATTATTGGTTTTGACTAGGGAGTTCCTCAGTATAATAAATGCTATATGCTTCATATATATGGCCTTCTTGATACAGAGTAATTAGAAAGTTAAGAGAATATAAAATCTCGAGGATAAAACTGGGTGTCTGGTGGTGTTGATCTTGATTTGCAACTACATATGAAGAACATAACTCTTCTATAAGATCAGGCATAATGGAAACACATGCCTGTATTTCAAAAAAGAAGCTCATAATTTTTCAGTTTTCACAAATCATTACAATAAACTGCAAGGAGGTGTGTGGTCATGGGTCAGAGAATGCCTTGGAGATTGGAAAGTAAAGAGGGATAACGCTTCAGATGTCTTCTTAACTTTATTCCTTTTTTTCAGCTTATTTAAGGGAGAGCATTTGGCAAATAGATAATGAAGGCAGAGGTAACTTGGTATAAGAAAAATCTGATGTGTCACTTGCCAAAAAACGTTACCAAAATTGAAAAAAGGCAGTTTCTTGTTCTCCTGACAGGTTTTGTGTTATTTCCTGCCCTTATATCTAATATAGGTGACATTCTTAATAGTTTTGGTTGAACTTGGTGCTGGCTTATATTTCAATAAAAATGCTAAGCAGTTGTGGGTAATCCCCAGGATCTGATGTTTCTGATAGGATTTTATTTACAAATGGTCTTGTGTTATTCCAGGGAGGCATCAAAGTGTTCTCTGATATTTCTCTTGACATTTTGTGTGTGTGTGTGTGTTTGTGTGATAGCTATAAAATGATCTGCCTTTTCTTCATCTGACAAAGCTTCAGCAAATGTTCCAACAGTGCTGTTATGCCATGAAGCAGTGGCCATAAAGATATGTAAAGTTCTATGTAAACATGTCCTCAGAATTGCACCAGAAGTGGAAAATAGCAGAAGTGTGCAGAACCCTGTGGGCTTCTTCTGTCTACCCTGTTTCATGTAATATGTCTAGTTTTAATTGCCTAGGGATTTTAGGATGAGTTTTAAAGAATTTTTACCTATTACATTATTAACTAAAATAAAAGCGTTCAGTTTTGACAAAGAACAAGCTTTACCCCATACTTATCACTGCTGCATCCTTAGCTAACCTTTAATCATGCCCTTTTTAAGTCAAAACACAACTCCTCTAAGGCATTTTTTGGAGACATTCAAGGCCAGGCTGGATGTGGTTCTGAGCAACCTGATCTAGTTGAAGATGGCCCTGCTCATGGCAGGAGGATTGGACTCGGTGACCTTTGAAGGTCACTTCTAACCCAAATTATTCTATGATTCTGTGACTCTTAGTGAACAATTTTTAAGGAGGGGTACAAAACTGATTGCTATAGGAATTGTTAGAATAGCTGGAAAATGGTAATTTTGCTTCATATTCCCTCGACAGTAGGCTAAAACCTTGCTTTTTTCAGTTCTTTTGCAACATATATGGTTTTTATTTCTGATTTGTGAGCAAGGAGTTGGGAGAGCTGAAAAGACGTCACTGAAGTCAACAGCTTCAATTATTAGGACATGCTGGATTGTTTTAGGTTGTCATTTTATCTTCAGTAAAAAAAGGGACAATTATTTTGGATTAGAGTGCTCTTTCTTTGGAATTGCATATACAATAATTTTATTATAATTTTTTTTTATTCACAGTATCAGTAGTGAGGGGATAGTGTGCGTGAGCAGGTAGATTTTCCGCTCCTCCATCCCCTTCTGATGTTCTGGGAAAAAAGAGTTGCAGTTCTTTGTGTCCCAGTCTTATCATAGTGAGGCAGGGATTCTGTATTTTGCAACAGGAACTGACCAATTGGCTGATGCTGGGAGACTGAGCAAGTTCTCAGCAGGCAGTCTCACACCCATCTAGTTCCTTCTCTCCTGGAGATTAAGACTTTTAAATTGGATGATGGACATACTGAATAGCTCTCATTCGGGTTTTGCATGATGGTCAGTCACCCTTCCTGACTTTAATAAAACATGCAAGCTTATTTTTTCTTTTTTTCTTTTTTCGTTTTTGCCTGCACAGCATATGGAAATATGTTAATGTATTGGTATTTTAAAACTTCTGGATATAGGTGACATGGTTTTGTTGACCTGCTTTTTCACTGCTCTGTTATTGGTTTCTTTTTTATGTCCATTTAATCTTGTCATAATCTTTTGAATTTCCTACCTGGAGTTTCATTAATAGCTGAACCAGCATTGGAGTTTCGTTGCAGTTGTACTGCTGTTTTTTCTTCGTCAGCATTATTCATTAAATTGAGCCAAATTCACTTTTGCTGTAACTTGACCTTAGATGTGTTTTAGCACCATGTGTTTTCTCTTGCTGGAGTTATTCTTTAAATCTGTGGAACACAAAAAGAAAAGTGTATTGAACTGTCACCCTTAATCAAATTCTCAGCTATAATTAGCCATGATTTGGTCCACGGTTCGTGTCTTTCAAATGAGGAAATAGTTTAATGTACTAATGCATGTAGTGTTCTTGGACAGCAAAGGCTGAATTTCTTTTCAGTGTTTTCTGTCCCAAGGCTTACAGAACAACTGTTTGAAATCATGTGGAGTAAAAAGATCTAAAACCTGGGGCTAACCAAAAATGCTGTTATGTAAATATTATTTTTGCTAAATTACCAAATTTGGATGGTTAGCTTGATCCAGATCCCATCTAAATCCTATGGGGTTCATTCCACTGACAACACAGACTTTTTTTCATTTACACACTAACAAAGAAACAGTTTTGAATGTTTTCCAGGCACTTATTTACCTTGTGTCACGTACTAAAAAGTATAAAACATGAAAAACACACCAGAATACATTAGTTTTATATTAAGATATACATTTTCATGTATATGAAAATATAATCAGGTTTTATATTAACATTCTTTTTCATATACATATATATTTGTGTGCATTTATACTAATATGAGAAAATTTATATGAAAGTTATATTTTAGGAACTCAGCAATTATATTTGTTATGCATGGTATTTTGTCCTTTTTAATCTGATCACTATAGACATTCTTACATGTTTTATTAATACATTATATTGCATGTAAGTAGAAACACCTATATAATCATAGAATCATAGCATAGTTAGTGTTGGAAAGTACCTTAAGATCATCTAGTTCCAACCCCCCTGCCATGGGCAGGGACACCTCACACTAAACCATGTCAGCCAAGGCTATGTCCAACCTGGCCTTGAGCACCACCAGCAATGGAGCATTCACAACTTCCCTGGGCAACCCATTCCAGTGCCTCACCACCCTTACA